>JBBPSD010000466.1:0-24037 GCA_038093415.1 Xerocomellus chrysenteron | reverse complement strand
TTAACCCCCTTGTACTACCTCGATCTTTATACTACGAATATATGTCTCAGATGCCTAAGCCTTGCTCTTGTCCATGCCGGTAAGGCCGAGCTTGGTTTGCTCGTATTTATACTAATGGACGGTCGCCGTACTCCAACACCAACACGTTCCGTGCGACACAGGCTATGCTGCACCCGCCAGTAGCGTTTGACATTGCCAGCCGACCAAGCGCATTTACACCCAATCCGATAATCTACAAACCAAAGGGGATGCAAAGAAAGCATGAAATGTACGACGAATCACGTCCGTATGGCTTGCCTAACCACATCCGCGCGGGAAACCCCAATCCTTATGTCTTCTTCTTCTTATGCGACTTTTTCGGCGCTGGTGCAGGTGTAGGCGATCTCGATTCCTTGATCTCGTCTTCCTTCTGCACGTCCTCTAAGCCCCGCTTCTAGAAACATAACCAAGCATGTGAGTAATCTTCAGGACAAATAGAGCCAGGCACCTACCTTTCCCCTCCCCTTGGACTTCCCCTCCTGTTGTGCCAATGCCTCAGCCTCCTTCTCGATCATCCCTAGCAACGTATTACACCTCCGCTGCAACTCCTGCGTTGACCGACTCTTGAAAAACCAATCGAAGCGAAACACCGGAAACTCAGAAATATCCCGCTTGATGCGCTCATACACGTCCTCGACCCGCATTCCATAATGGTTCAACCGACAGAGTAAGTACCGATCTTCTTCTTCGGAATAGACCTTCCCCTTGGTCGTGGGGTAGTTGAGTTCGAGTTCCTGCATCGGGTGTTTGACAGAACTGATTTTTTTGGCGAGGAGGTATTCGAGGTTGGACCGTTTGTTGCGTTTGGCTTCACCTTCGGCGATACGGGCGGCGATGCGAGGGTGTTCGGCGAGTTCTTTCCAGTGCTTCTTGAAGTAGGTGTAGTACCGTTTTACGGCCTTTGCGTCCTTGTCCTGGATCTCGGAAGCGAGCAGGTCATAGTCGTCCGTCCTAAGCACGGGGAACAAAGATCAATGTCAGGTCGAACAATAAGGTATGCGAGACCGTCAACGGACCATCCATAGTTCTCCAACGCACGAACAAACTGCTGAAAGTCTCTCCGACTCCAGTCGTGGAATCCAGCCTCCGTATACTGCTCCTTCAACGCTTGCTCTTGTTCAGTAAGCGGTTCGGCTTCGAAGCGGGCACAGCGCGTGTCAGCATGCCCTATGGATCACGAATTATGCGTATTTACCTGTATCGGTAAACTCCTGAGCCGCAGCCCGTTCGGCCTCGAGTTTCTCTGGCGTGTCTTCAGGTCCTTGAGGTTCCCTGGCAGTCGCAACAATGCCATTCACGCGCTAAAACGGTGTTTAGTCAGCTCCAACATCCTACGACCAGTGATTAACACACCCTGAACACGGCCAGTTCTCTCTCCTGAAGCTGAGCTAGAGCAGGGTCAAAGAATTGGAAGTCCTGACTGTGAAGCGAATCGCGATATCATGAGTACGTGATGCTCCACAACGACAGCTCTACAGTAAACTCACATCTGTATCTGCTTCGGCGCACGTGGCATCTTCGGCGCCTTCTCTGTCTTGGACGGTCCAGCGCGTAACGTATCCTTGAAATAACCATCCACCGAATAATTCAACTTCCTTTCCCGCTTCGATAACGAAAGCATGTTCAAGTTGAGTGCCTTGCGTCCTCCACCCCGGAAGTCTTCGCCTTCCCATTGCTGTAGTGAACTATCGGACTTGAAGTTACTGAGGTCCTCGAGGTTGAGCCCTTCGTATTTGGTGCTGAGCTCCGCGGTGCGCTCTTCGCCACGCTGAATGATGGCTTCGATGTCGTCATTGATAAGCATGCTAACGAAGATCTTAACGACATCGCCGAGACACGCGAGATTAGTACTCACTCGTCGGAAGAGTTGATAATCTTCTCCGCGCCGTGCGCTATCATGTCAAGGAGCTCGTCTTTGCTCGCAGCTGAGTTCCAAGATACATGAAATGAACGCCACCGGATCAGAGGTAATGATACTTGCCTTTGGATTGCTGCTGTCTACCTTGCTGAATGACAAGCTGATCAAGACGAAGCTTTTGCGCGGCGCGCTCGAGCATGCGCTCCTCGACACTGCCCTCCGTAATGAAGCGGAAAACATACACTTGCTTCGTCTGTCCGATTCGGTGAGCACGGTCCATAGCCTGCAAGTCGGCTTGGGGATTCCTGTACCTGCGGTCAGCACGTTCTATGTTCGTTAATCGGCAGTTAGAGACCTCACCAATCACTATCATAGAGAATGACAATGTCCGCAGTCGTCAAGTTAATACCAAGACCTCCAGCGCGGGTAGTCAGCAGAAAGATGAACTTTTCGCTATCTGGCTTATTGTACTCGTCGATTGCGACGATTCGGTCGTCATGCGCAGTGCTACCGTCAATTCGGCAGTACCCTGGGAACAAGGAGCCACGTCAAAACCTTTGCAACTGCATAATGGCGCTTAAGGACGCACTGAATCCACGGAAGAGGCAGTAATCTTCTAGAATGTCCAGAACACGGCTCATTTGACTAAAGATCAATACCCTTGATCCTTTGGCGTTCATGGAACTGAGCAATTTGTCCAATATGATCATCTTTCCCGAGTTCTCTATGAGATGTTCATCTGTGGTGTACGGCGGGCCTGGCTCCTGATCGCGCCAGAGGAGTCGAATTGGAGCGTATTCGCGACAGATAAGTGAGGACTTACTGCACCATCAAATAGATACGGATGACATGTTACTTTCCGGAGCTGACATGATATTGGATAGGGTACCTGAGATCGTCCGTGAGACGCACCTGCATGACCATGTTCATCAGACGAGTTTTTCCCTCTTTCTTGCCAGTTAATCCTGTTCGGAGAAGGTTAAAATTGAAACATTCCAAATGGACGGCGGAAGAACAAACCATTGACCGCATCTACATCCTTTTCCAAGACGGAGCGATACCACTTCCGCTGCATCTCAGTAAGACCGACGTATATATTGATCTCCTTCTCTGAAGCCAGAGTCAATCACCAAAAAAGTGCGAAGCAAGAAAGGGGCGGCTTACTTGGAAGAAGATTCTTCTCCACGTCGGACTTGACACGACGTAGGAGGAAGGGTCGTAATATTTTGTGTAATGCTTCTACGACTTTCTTGCTCTTCTCCTCTTCACCATCGGCACCAGCATCATCCTTGTGAAGAAAAGCGTCGAGATCGGCATAGTCGGAAAATATCTCGGGACAGATGAAATTGAGGAGAGCAAACAACTCTTTCAAGTTGTTCTGAAGTGGGGTACCCGTAATCAATAGACGACCGCGGGACATGAAGGCGCGGACAATCTGGGCAAGAATCGAGTCAACGTTCTTGATACGGTGGGCTTCGTCGATCACGATATATTCGAATGAGAATTTCTTCAGCGCCGACTTTTCGATGAGACAGATCTCATACGAGGTTACACAGACATCGAAATCTTGCGGGATCAGTCGATTGGCAATTATTTCGGCTCGTTCTTCTTTGCTACCAGTCAGAACCACGACGTTGACGTCCGGCGTCCACTGTTCGAACTCTCGGGCCCAGTTCTGGAGTGTTGACTTGGGTACCACAATCAGATGAGGACCATGAACAGCACGGTAATGTCTAAGATAAGAAAGAAATGAGATGGTTTGCAGTGTTTTACCGAGACCCTACAGCCATAGTTGAGCAATTGCGGGGTGTGTAATAGTGGAACACACACCATTTCATCGGCAAGAATACCGTTCAGTCCATTGTGATGTAACGATACCATCCAATTCAGCCCTTGAAGTTGGTACCCTCTCATAGTGCCATTGATAACTACCCGAGAGTGAGTAGGGACTTCATGATACGTAAGGGTGAACTGACAGCTCGGCGATTCTTCAAAAACGTAGGGCTGATCATCTCCTTCAGCGGCAAGTTCTCCATCTTTAAGCATTTCTTCATCTTCCTCTTTCTCTGACTTCCTGTGGCGAGCGCTTTGGTCTCTGGAGAATGATGAGCACGTGACCAGGAGTGACCAGGAGGCAACACCTACACAGGTTTCTTGCGACCTCTCCCCCGCTGCTTTGGTTGTGCATCCAAGAGGGCAGCATACTGAGGATCGCGAGCTTTCTGCAAACGCGAAGGGATGAGCAGATGCTGGGCAAAAGTGAACATGACTTACCTTGATATCGACGAAATACTTGAAGAGGTCCGTCTGACCCAACAAGTATGAGTAACGCTTTACAGCGTCGGTGATCTGCCGACTATGAGAACATAATACATAAATTGTAACGAGGAAGATACCTTTGCCTTGTCCATCTCCTGCCTCTTTGCATGGAGCTGGCTTTCGTCCGCCATTCGTTTTTGCTTCTTTTGCTGCCTCTCTGCGGACTGCTGCATTTTCGCAAATTTTGACGGCGATGAACCGCTTGCGACAGGTTCCTGAAGAGGCAGGACGTTAACCTGAAGGGTTCGGTGACCATAGACGAACGAGTACACAGACCTGGTCCTCCTGGTCGCTCTGAAGTTCGTCTTCTTCCATGCTCGCGCCGCCATCAATGTACTCGCTCTCTCCATCGTCCGCGCCCTCGCTTTGCTATTCCGTCCGACGTGACACACGCGGTGAATATATTGCCACCCGAAGGGGGACAGGTTACTTGCCTGTCTTGAGACGATGTTGCTCGGGATCACGTCGCTCAACACGTCTTCGTCCATTGGCACTGATGTGTCCTAGATAATGCTGTCAGTGGGGCGAAGGAGGGAAGATCAAGAAACGCACAGTCAAAGTCATGTCGCCTGTCGTCGTAAAAGAGGAAGCCGGCTGTGACATTATAACCGTGACAGGTGCGAAATGTTGTCACGGTAAATTCAGGCTGACACTATGTATACCGTAGAGGCAACACAACCAAGATCCACCAAATGAATGGAACTCATAATGACATATGATAAGCACGCGGGATGATCATATCCACAGTGTAATCCTTGTAACTCCCAACCGGCGGCGTGCCGCGTACCATTCGAACAGATCCGAGCCATTCACCATCATACCACCATAGTTTCAAGTTGCTCTGCCCACCAGAGCATGCCAAAAATTATGTCTTCTTTGTGGGATACCCTACTTACATGTCCTTAGTCAATATGCTTTCGGTGAGTGATCAGATCGGCTCCAAACAAATCGAATGCTGTCGCCGTTACACACGACTAGGTTGCTTTCATATTGGAACTTGAATGTCAACCCCATTAATCATTGGCACATTGGCATGCATGCAGGATCCTCATCAAGTCTCGAACCTCTCTGCCACTACTTATCATGCGCGAGCCTTGTTTGAGGAAAAGTTCCCAACGTAACTCGTGGTGTAATTGCACCCTTTCCGATCTCGGTTGTTTGTGGCACGGCCGATCCTTCAAGATGAGCAGTTCGAAAAAAGCTGCTGGAGATTTCAAAAATTCCATCATTTCTTTTTTCCAAAGGGTTAGTTCAGGGTTTTTCCCGTTTTGGAAACACGCACCCAATCAGAGCTCTTCCTTCAGCGGAGCCATCTTCGTCAACGTAATGCCTGACATTGTCTGTGAAGATCGCTTCAAGCCGAATCAAGCGTCTCAACAAACACAGGATGTACTTACTAGTATGTCACGTTATGGTCGGGAATAACGGAATACACATTCTGGGCGCTCTTACTGTGGTGGCATTCCCTCTCTCATTCATCCTTCCATCGCCCTCTGTCCTCCGAGATCATCATTCCTGCCTAACGCTGCACCTCCTTTCTCTCACAGAGGCACTGATATGACATCTCTTATCGGTACAACTGTTACTACGACATTCGGTGCCCTGCTGCTCGGCGGGTTCTGTGCTGCAGCGTGAGTGCCAGTTCTCGCCATGTTGATTCATGACCAACCTTACTCCAATTATAGCTTGTCAGGGGTCGTCGTCGTGCAGACTTTCCTCTACATTAAACTCTTCCCTCGAGATTCTACGAGGGTCAAAGCCATAGTAAGTTACTAATGATGATCCCGACCAGGGCGCTGACCTCACATTGTCATTAGGTTGGGGCCGTGTGGTAGGTTCCTCTCGCTGCATGCTCGCTCCATCGGCCGGTGCTCAAGTTCCTCCCTTAGGATCCTCGATACTACGCACAGCCTATTGGTTTACACATCAATCTGGATTTATTTAATCACGAATTATGGTGATGAGACGAAGATAGACACAATCCCAATGTACGTCTGACTTTGGCGTTCTACTTCACCACTCATGAAACGAACACCGTTTAGCCCACTAGCAGTATGTACATTCTCATCTTCGTACTTGCCTGCCTAATCTTCATATCGCAGTTGACGGTCATTACTACCGTGGGTGTGACCCTCTACTCTATTGTGCAATAGCCTAACTGCTGTGGCTCAGGCAATCCTGACATTCATCGTGCACTGGTAACGTGTTTTTACAGACGCGACCCGGTTAGCTTGCTGACCCGTTACGCAGTTTTTTCTCGCATCGAATCCACAAACGTGAGTAGCACATGACGATCTGAGTCAAATAGCTTACACTTTCGTAGTGAGTCGACAGCAATGGCGATTCACGGCGTTAATTGTAAGCACCTACTTCACTTGAAATTGGGGTCCGGGACGGCTGACCGAAAGTAATCGAAGTTGGTGTTGGCGTTCTTTCGTCTATGTAAGTACCTTTGATTTCTTTCCATCAACACATCCACATCTTTGACCCACATGAATCAGGTTGCGCGACAGGTAAAGGGGATTGATTCTATTGATGAACCGCCAAGTGTCCACTAAAATCGCTTAATCCTAACTTTCAGTCACGACAATCGAAATGTAAGACATATCCCTGCCCGGTCGACCATCGCCAGGCTGAATCCAATGCGCTAGGATCTACCTGAAATCATTTACGGAATTCAGGGTAAAATTCCGAGTGAGCTTCGATGGCATATATCGAGTGTTCCAAGTCTTACCATTTTGTTCTCATAACAGTGGGTTTTCACCCTCGGTTTAGCGATGTCATGCCTCGTTGATATTTTGGTCACGGGATTCTTGACTCATTCGCTGCAGACTCTTCAGAGCGATAAGAGGGCCTCGACAAGGTAAGCACTCAGTATCTCCAGACAGCTTGACAACCGAGGCTAACGCGCCACAGCCTGGATCGCGTCATTGGCGCGGTGGTCCTGTATACCTTTGAGACCAATCTGTTGACAAGGTGAGTCATTTTATGTGGTGGTCCTCCTCGCTAAAACGTGCTCTAAGTGCCGCGACAATTGTGTCTATGATTTGCGTAAGTACCAACTCGTGCAACCTCCTGGACGTTCTGACGGTCGTCCAAGTGGCTCATAATGCCTAACAATCTTGTTTTCATGGGACTCCATTTTTTTATCAGCAAGCGTGCGCAGATATTTTGCTTATTTCGATCCCTGTTCCTTTGCTGATGTGACGTCTCTGCAGTGTACGCAAACTCATTGCTTGCCACGTGAGTTTCGAGTCTGTTTGTCATATCAGGCGTGCCACCGATGGTTACCAGGTTGAACACACGCAAACAACTTCAACACCAACGACAACGTTGCGCCTCTGCGGACTTTCCTGCAGGGTTCCCCCGATTCTCTAGTATACCACGGAGAACGACGGGTAGGTTCCCGGTGAGTCTATCCGACACTGTTGCCATGCGGCCGAATCCGACCGTTTTTTAGAATATTCATACCCGGTCCGTCAACCAGCTCGAAATTGCCGTCGAGAAAACGGTCGAATTTGGGGGCGACGAACCCTCGCCATCAGAGAACTTCAAGCACATGTCGATGATTGAACCCCAGCTCGAATGATCCATCTGTTCGCATCGTCTCGACTCCGTCTTTTGCATCATGTTCTTTCCACTCATGAGAATACCGTCTATCTTCGTATTGTATCGTGTCGCATTATCTCGCACCTTGCATCGTTTACGTTTTATATCATGCATGTCACATGTATATGATATATTCCTACCGGCCTTTCGTGATTTTTACTCCCTCGTCTCGTCATATCTGTTTTTGATCTCTGAACGATCACCGTCCACCTTATCATTTTCTTTTTGTCGTTATTCTTGGTTATCTCGATTGACCGGCACGCATGGGCCCTCCTTTTTATTCGGCCCCTTGTTTCCTCGGTGCTCTACGGTCAAGGCTATGTTGGGTTTCGGAGGGTGGAAGAGGACTAATAATGTTACTGAACTGTATGATATCGCATTTGCACCTTTTTCCTCCGCGAGTGTACAATTGATCGCAAAATATGACATTCATCGTCTCTAAATCTGCAATGGCGGTGAGGACTGCAGGTGCGCAAAACAGCATTGCTGGACTTTTGGAGAGTCCATTGACAGATCTCCATAGAAACCGACAACCGGAGGGTCATCTAAACGACCATCATTATTCTACTAGTAGTATGTTGTAGGGCCGTGTGGATGGTTCCAATGTTGCAATTGTGACGTGAAATATTGTGACACCGGCGGCCTAGGGTCCAGCGGCATCATGGTCAGGAGGTCTGATCATTGTGGTCCTGTGCCGCTACATAGTACACTGGCATAATGCTGCCGAAAAAGGTAATTATGTAAGTCACGGCATGCCGTGACGCTTGAAGTTCGAGCCGCTTCGACGCCGCCACCTCCCATTCCACTGGCACCCACACGCTGCCCCGTGTCGCTATGGTGAGTTCTGTAACTCTCATTTTTATCTCCTAAACTTGTCAGCAGCGTTCCACCGCGTGCTCCGCTTTAGCATGGGTACTAAGACCCAGGGGGCACGATGATTTTCGCGGCGGACCTTCCCGTCCTGTCTTGCGTTCCTCCCCACTCTCGTCACCCTCAGCCTCCCACCTATGGCTTGCTTCCGCTTTGCCTCACAGCTACCTGGGCGTTCCGGTGTTCGCGCGCAGATAGATCGACTTGTTGAGTTCTTGCAGGTTCAAGTTCTATCAAATCACCTTGATATTTTAGGCCACATGAGGGGTAGCACTACCTTACTGAACAGGCATCATAGCACGTTGTTAGACCTGGCTCTTTCCTTTCTTGGCGTTGTAATCGTGGCATCGACCTGAAACGCGTCAGGAGGTAGTAAGGCCCGTTTGAACTTTGGACAGGCGGACGACGCCGTCCGACATGGTTGCACAGTGCAAGACAGCGGCGGTTGCTATCTGGATCGGGATGTTAAACCCCACTACAGTCTCACTGTATCCTGTCGTTGTGGAAGCAGACTACAGCGATCGCGTGATAGGCTTTGCACTTTTCCAATTAGCTCCACTCCTTTGCGCACTGAGCAAGTTCCCATACCCAACATGGGAAATTATTTCAGAGCAGGACTATCGCATCTCTAAACCTCTCCGCACGAACATCAATGCCGCATCAGCAATGTCGTTTTTAGCCTTTCGTCGGGCCAGAGGGCCCCACAAGGGTGATGTGATGGGTGTTGATAATAGCCTGGAATTCATGTATATATGTAGGACACCCTGGGTAGAGTGCGAGACACGAAAATAGCCTTTTTGGGGGGCACCAGATCTAGCGTCCGTACGTTGTGGTCGGTTAGACGTTGGGAGGAAGGGGGAGGACTGAATCAAGCTCGCCAGCATCAACGATGATGAAACACCAACTGACACGCCGAAGATACCGGCTACTGTTGACACTAATATTACATCCGTGAGCCTCTGTGAACCTGGGCTGTGCCATGTGCGAGCTCACCTGGACTCGGATGAGTCCCTCTCTCCTTATAGTCAGGAGTAAGGGAATAAACTTACAGAGCACTCAGGCACTTCTGGCACATAAGACGCTGGCGCTCCCTCCCTCCCCTCTGTCTTCCATCGTAATTCAAGTTCCTCCCTAGCGCTGCACCCCCTTTCTCTCGTCACAGAGGCACTGATATGACATCCCTTATCGATACAACATTCGGTGCCCTGCTGCTTGGCGGGTTCTGTGCTGCAGCGTGAGTACTAGTTCTTGCCATGTCGATTCATGACCAACCTTGCTCCAATTATAGCCTGTCGGGGGTCGTCGTCGTGCAGACTTTCCTCTACATCAAGCTCTTCCCTCGAGATTCTGCGAGGGTTAAAGCCATAGTAAGTCACCCTTGATGGTCCCGAGCAGGGTACTGTCAGTGACCTCAAATTGCGATTAGGTTGGAGCCGTGTGGTAGGTCCCTACGCTCGCTCCGTCGACCAGTGCTCAAGCTCATTCCCCTAGGATTCTCGATACTACGCACAGCCTACTGGTCTACACATCAATCTGGATTTATTTAATCACGAATTATGGTGATGAGACGAAGATAGACACAATCCCGATGTACGTTTGCGATTTTGGCGTTCTGCTTCATCACTCATGAAACGAGCATCGTTTAGCCCACTGGCAGTATGTACATTCTCATCTTCGTACTTGCCTGCCTAATCTTCATATCACAGTTGACGGGTATAATTACCGTGAGTGTAATCCTCTATTCTCTTGCGCAGTGGGCTCATTGCTGTGGTCCAGGCAATCCTGACATTCATCGTGCACTGGTAACGTGTTTTTACAAACGCGACCCGGTTAGTTTGCTGACCCGGTCACGCAGTTTTTTCTCACATCGCATCCACAAACGTGAGTAGCACATAATTGTCCTGAACAATTAAAGAGCTTACACTTTCCCAGTGAGTCGACAGCAATGGCGATTCACGGCGTTAATTGTAAGCACCTACTTCACTTGAAATTGGGGTCCGGGACGGCTGACCGAAAGTAATCAAAGTTGGTGTTGGCGTTTTTCCGTCTGTGTAAGTACCCGTGATTCCTTTCCATCGACATATCTTTGACCCACGTGAATCAGGTTGCGCGACAGGTAAAGGGGAACTATTGATGAACCGCTAAGTGCACTAAGTTCGCTCGATCTTAACTTTTTCAGTCACCTCAGTCGAAATGTAAGAAATATCTTTGCTTGGTCGGCCATCGCCAGGCTGAATCCAATGCGCTAGGATCCGCATGAAAACCTTTACGGAGTTCGGGGCAAAATTCCGAGTGAGCTTGGATGGCATATATCGAGTGTTCCAAGTCTTACCATCTTGTTCTCGCAACAGTGGATGCTCACCCTCGGCCTAGCGACGTCATGCCTCGTGGACATTCTGATCACCTGGTTCTTGACCCATCTTCTGCATACTTTTCAGAAGGAAATTAAAGCGTCGCCGGGGTAAGCATTCAAGAGAGCTTGACTACCGATGCTAACATGCCACAGCATGGATCGCATTGTTGCCGCAGTTGTCCTGTACACCTTGGAGACCAATCTGTTGACAAGGTGAGTCATTTTATGTGGTGATCCTCCTCGTTAAAATGTTCTCCAAGTGCTGGGACGATTTCATCGATGATTTGCGTGAGTACTAACCCGTACGGCAGCCCTGACGTTCCATTCTGATGGTCTTCCAAGTGGCTCACAATGCCCGACAATATGATCTTCTTGGGACTTTATTTCTCTATCGGCAAGTGTACGTGTATATTTCTTTGTCTTTCGATCCCTACTCCTTTGCTGATGACATCTCTGAAGTGTACGCAAACTCGTTGCTTGCCACGTGAGTTTCGAGTCTGTTTGCCACTTCATGGTGCGTCATCAATATTAATCGCCACCAGGTTGAACGCGCGTAAGCAACTCGAACACCAAAAACAACCTATCGTTTTCCCTTCAGGCTTCTCCCGATCCCATAGCATACCACGTGCAACGACGGGTAAGCTCTCGGTGAGTCGATTTGACGTTGTTGCCATGCGATCGAATCCGACCGTCTTTTAGCAGCGTGATGAGACCCCTACACCCACCAAGGTACGTTATCGGATCTGGCGCGTTTCTGATCTAGGTGCACTCATCCCCGAACCTTGGGCTAGCTCGAAATCACCGTTGAGAGAACGGTCGAGTTTGGGGTCGACGGGCCCTCGCCATCGCGAGTCAAGCACGTGTCATTTGTTCAACCCCAGCTCGAATGACTCATACGCCCACCCTTTTTTTCTCGCCCCCTGGTATGCCTGGTACTCTACAGGCCATTTATCGTCCGTGATGTGTTTTGGACAAATGGTGATGATCTCGGTGTCCGTATAATTAATGTCCATGCCCCACGGATCCGACAATTGGGAGATCGAGATCATCCACTGATCCTGACCACCGTCTTCTGATCATCGTATCTATACTGTAGGACAGTGTGGATGGTTTAATGCTGCGAAGTACGACACGATCTATGTCCAAGTATCGGAAGATCGACGGAGACTTGCTCAGCAGTACTTTGTGTCAAGCCATCTAAACGGCACCCTGGATCAAATCAGCCTAGGGTGTGCATGATTTAACGGAATGTTGTGACCGACCATGTCTTCAGTCAATCCCTCCGGTAAAAGCATGGCCATCGACGGGGTCATATGGAAGAGGCGCACAGGTTATGAGACCATACATAGGACCCTACATCGCCTACTCTGTATGGCGTCGTGACATTATCGGTGAGGTGTGGTCGGATCAAAAATGTTGATTTGCATGGACGTGTCAAGTCCCACTTGGTGGCGGTGTTGCACATGCTTGGTACCAACGCAGGTCCGCGGGGGAACACAAGAGCGGAACGGGTCCCTGCCCCACTTTTGACAGAAGTTTTACTCGGCCCGAACCCGCTCCCGACTGGGCCGAAAGGGGATTCGCGGTGGGGGTAATTTGGACCCGGCGGAGCGCCTCGCGTGACCCACTGGCACCACGTCTTAACGGCGAGTCGTGAGAGTACGTAGAACCTGGGGTGGGTGTGGGTTGATCCAACATTTTCACCACATCTTCTTTCTTTTCGTCGACGTCCACTGGCTAGTTATGTATCATTGACGAGTCCTGCGTGTCCGCACCCGGGAAGGAGGATACTCAAGACTTGGAGGGACATACCAATGATCCGACGCGCCCCTTCCGGAGTGGTGCCCCCTACTAGCGGCGGCTCGGTTAGCTACAAATATCTGTGTTGAAGGGATGTGGTGACAGAAATGCTAGTAGGCTCTCGCAACTCTAAACTTACCTCTCGCGGCATAGACCAATTACGGTAACACAGTCGGTGAAACCCTTGGCAAGTCACGGTGTTGTGTGTCGGAGCGCACCGGATCGCTCCCCGCGCAAGACGCTGGATGGTTTTACATAAAGAGGATACTCCCGTCTTGTCGAGGACCTGAATGCCGGTCACTGACGGTCGTCACGGTGTTTGGAGGTGAAGTGGAGGAACAAGAAGGAGAATTAGATGATCTCTCACGAAGTGTACGTCTTCTTCAACGTATACCCTGTCCCTCAAATCATGTACCTACTACTAGTACTTACTACCGACGGGTGATCGACCTGAACATCCAAGTAACGTGGCCGGTTCTATTCCCCACTGGCAGGCTACATACTAGACTCTTTCAACTGGAAATCGGAATGCCTGGCAATTGGAGTTATTCCATTCCATGACAAACGGTGTCCGATAAATAGTAGTTCTGGAGCGGCGACGCGACTCTTGACCCATCGAGTCGGTCAGCACGACGTGATCAGTGTTCTAGGAGCGAGTGTAAGAACACTTCCCCACATCTTTCGCTACTCGTAATCAGCCTCGTTTTTACGAAACTCATACAATGTCCACGCCGGTTGTGCTTTCCGAAGAATTATTCCGGGCCATCTTCCGTCACCGTTCAATCTTCGCATCTCACGGATCTAGGTACCGGTGCTACGTGCGGTGGCCTCCCTCTCGGCCGTATGGCTCATAGACTGGCAGACCATGGTAGTGTGCATTGGTACCGCAAGAGGCCGGGCATCTCATATTCACAACGTACGTCCACGGAACCCACACAGTTACTTCCGACACTTGAAGGCTGGCAACTACTGGGAATTCACAGTATACCCGGAAAAGCCAGAGGCGCGAGCATCGCGCGAAGCCCACCTCCTCAACTGTGCCCATGCGTACACCAAAATACCCGGAGCATGCCCATCATCCTTACTACCGCGTGCGTCCCCTCCCCAATGAAGTGATTCGGGACTGACTGGCACGACAGGACAGTGTCAGAAATCGATCGCGGCAAGCGCATGTGCGTTCTGGGTATTCACCCGCGTGTTGTATATAATCGGTACGGGAGACGTGACCAAGGTGCGTTACTCCTCCCGTGACACGAGCTCCCGTACTTGGTGTACTCGGGTACACTTGGACAGCAAAACAGCTGCGGTAGCGTTTTTTGGGAGCTCTCCCTCTCTTTGGTGCGTGTTTTAGCTCGGAACTATATTAGAAGGGCATTGACGGAGATCGTGGTATATTCTAGGCTTGGTTTTTGGATCGACATATGTGGGCTTGTCGGTGCTCAAAAGGTATCTGTGCAGGCTTGAGTAACGAGGGCTGTGGACTGTACCGTTGAGTTGCTATATTTCAATATGTATTTCTCAATCATCACACCACTGACATCAGAAATCGAATGTCAACCGATTATATGTTTTTGGTAGTGGAAGTGCCATCTATCAAAATGCAACGCACACCTCGTCAAGTCACTATTGAACGATGCCATATCTATAACAAGATTATTGCAGACGTGGCCAATCCCACCGACGTACTTTTTCAGGCGTGTTTCGATGGTTCATCGCACACATTCTTTTCGAACAGTCAATTGGAGGAACGCTACGGTGCTGCTTTCGCCTCGAACATCCTCTCGCGTTCGCAGTCGTCTGGGTCCGGACACGGTGCCGATGACAACGATCTCCAGTCCTTCGGTTGTACGCGTCGATCGCCTCCTGTCATAGGGTGCGAGCGGTGAGCATGCACTGTATATATGGATGTGGATGATACACGGGACTTTGGCCCGTGCGGGGGTGAGTTGGATTCTTGATACGGGTCGTTTTCGACGTTTCGTGAAATATCTTCACACGACTATGGTCGTGCTACATATTTATTGAAAACTTGGGGGGGAAGATATCGAGAGAGCGATACACTATATTAGCTCCACGAGGTAGGAACCATCATTACTTGTAAAGGGGACTACGCCGACATGTCTGAGCACTCGGCCCCGAGGGCGAGGTTCCACGAACGAATGTACAGTTTTGGGGAACCAAGCCAAGGGTGGTAAACTTGGGGAAATATAGTTTTACATTAGGTCTTGGTAAAACGGGAGGTATACGGACACTGTCCGCAGGGAAACAATCGGTATTACAGAGGAGATCAAAGGGAAAAAATCGTGGTCATTGCCGAGGGAGCTATTCCAACGCCAACCTCATGATATTGTTCCTCCTGTCCTCGTCGTTCGTGAACGTACGGTAGCGACGACTAACACGACTCCACTGTAGGTTCCCGGCGGCGATATCGACCAATCCATCTGCATACAGCTTGAGGTATTGATCTATTTCCGGATTGAAAGACGGTAGTTCCCGCCTGCATGCATGGAAACGGTCGACGGCTGCTTTAAACAACTTCTCGGCATAATCGAGACCCTCTTGGAAATCCAGGTGAGCAGTCTCTGGATCCTTCTGAATAACCGTCAAAAGATTGTTGAATGCGTTGTCTAGACCATATTCCTTCTTAAAGGAGTAGACGTCCTGGATGAAGCATAGACTCAATTTTAGGAGTGGGTTAGAAGAGTTGTCGCTCACATTCGAAATATGTAGCATGTCCGTTATGGCGTTCTCCATCTCCTGTATCACTGGATTGGCTAAGACATCGTCGGGAATGTAAAGGCAGCGTGATGCCCGAATTAATACAAAAGCCATACAAGCGCCAACCGACCACCGACGCATGGTTATATATGATTGAATGTCAAGAGTCGTGTTCTTGTTCATATATACTTCTCGGTTATGCACTTCTTGGGCAATATGCATCGCAACCCTCTCGAGGTCAGCGATGAACCGTGGCCAAAGAAGGGGACCGATGAATGCTCTGAGGCCGAGCGATAAATCACTGCATCCGGAATGCTTCAACAACAGCAAGCAGACTGAGAAAGCGAATGGGTCGACCAACCTGAGCATCATTTCGACGAGCGAGTGTTGAGCAGTTTTCCCTTTGTTTCCGTCCCGAAGAATTTTCACACACATCTGTGAAAGAGCCTGGGCGTCTTCGCTCGAACTACGTTCACTATGCAGACTGCCTGAGCCCATGTTGAACGAACAATGGAAGGATCCGTACAGTAGATCATCTATCAAGAACGCCGCCGCAACGTAATCGAGAATTTGCCTCAACTGTTGAGAGGAAGCAAGTGGGTATACCATAGCAACAAACAGAGCGCAGTCAGATTGATAGACCTCCTGATACAGAGGATGAGAGAGAGGATCGATCGATAAACGCAAGCAAACACACCACCGCGCAGCGCCTACCAAGCTTCGTTTCCACCCATGCGTTGAATGCGGTTTCAGCTTCTTTGAGGTGGGGATTGATCTCGCCACCCGGCTTCTCGGGAAGCAACGCAAGAAGGTCAGGAAGACGATACGGTGCTATGGACATGAGGGAGCGAGGGCGATTTGCTTGCGTGGGGATAAAGCATGCAGCATTTGGCACTCTGATTCCTGCATACCTCCGGCCCATCACGAAGACCCGACGTGCAACCAATGTGGGCTTGACTGTTAGCAGGAACCGCATGGCGACTTGAGTACGAAAGCAGCAAACTGAGGCGAGTTGGACTTATAGACCTACTGTAACGGGTTACATAGGAAAAGAAAGAAGGCATGAATCATTCTTGCGCTATACATAACGCCTAGATTAAAAGCCGCAGGTACACCCGCAGCACTTCTCAGCCAGCCGATCTGATGAACCATGACGTATCTGCATTTGGTTAGATTGCTTAGCTTATGCGCTGTCAGATTTCGCTTTCGGTTCGCTTGCAAGCTGGTGTACAAGCGTTGTTGAGCTGCCGTTCAACATCATCAACTTTGCCGAAGCAACCAGGGAAACAATCAGCTTCTGCGGGCATGAGGGGGCGATTTGCTTTCATTCCCATAGGCGGCTGAAGTGCATCAAAAAGGGGCTCAGTACTGAGTGCACAATAGAGGGTTGAAACCGTACGTACCCCTCCTGCATCTGGCATTGGGTTGCTGTAGTCTGGACTACGTTCCGTGTCACCTATTCCATTCGTAAATGTAATCCGAAAGAAGCAGTATCAACGCTGGAAAGACAGTACACTCTCAGTAGGTCAGCGAGAGGGCATCATAGAACGAAACGTGAAAAGCTTGGCGAAATGGCCGTGATGCTGGTAAATATAACCAAGACAGCTAGCACCTCAAGTAGTAGCGAAGAGGTCGCCACGAAATTGTTCAATGCCAACCTCATGATGTTGTTTTTCTTCTCTTTCTCGTTTGTGAATGTATTGTAGCGGGTGACACGAGACCTTCTAGGTTCCTAACGACCAGTTCGATCAGATCATCTGCATACAGTGCGGAGTACTGATCCTGAACAATGGTTACTTTCTCCTGAATACAGAGAAGCGATCGAGGGCTATAGATTCTTGGAATAGTCTCCCTGTAAATCCAGATGATCAGTCTCCGGGGCTCTCTGCATGACCATCAAAAGATTGTTCAATGAGCCATCATCGACATCGCTGTATTCGTTCTTGTAAGAGCACACATCTTGGATGAAACACGAGACTTTAGATTCCAGTCAAAGGATGGAAAAAATTTCTTACATTCAAAATCTAGAACAAGTCCAGTACACCGTTCCCCGTTATTGGATGATTGGATCGACTAACACATCATCCGGATGTAGAGCCGGCGATGAGACCGCGTCATGACGAAGCCTGGGCTGACACTGATCGTCCCTCGACGCGTGACCGTGTACGATCGGATATCATGGGTGACGCATCGTCTTATTCGCGTACGCTTCCCGGTCAAGCGCTTCCCGAACAACGTTCATGGTAAAATTCTCTCCCGTCAACGAGGCACGAAGGTCTGTGTGCATTGGGGATAGCCTGCTTGCACAGTCATGGTGCCCATCGTACCTGCAGCTCTTAGTCGTCGTGAAAAGTGGTATTTACGCAGCCCGCAGCGACGAGTCTCGAATCGTAAGATCCCAAAGGAGGAACCGCACTCGGTAGGGAGATACCCCATGTCGCGTGAAACTGTATAGTTTCGTCCCGGCCCGTCTTCCATCCGATTCGACAGAGTTGGTCATTGATAATCCTAAGATCGACTATGGTTTTCGGTTTACTACGAGAGTGAAACCAACCAAACAAGTCTATCGATGTTCCAAACTGCCCAAACCCCTGAGTGGAAGTAAAATGAGCGGTGTATGTGCCTATGACCATACACGGAGACGGGGACGGATGGTATTTTACTTACCTTTGGAGGTCAGAGCATTTCGGCCACCAATATCGCCATTCACAACATGGGCATCCTTCTCCGTCTCGGTTCCAAAAGCCCTTGACACGGCCACCATTGAAGAAAGGGATCTTCCTGATGAACCGAAAACTCAATGCTACATGTTCATGCCTTCGTGCGCAAGACCGCACGCAACGGGTCCGGTGAATGTCGTCAATGTTATGTAGACTTGGCACAAAGCCTTTGGAATTCAATAGACGCAAACAACACTCGACCACGTGCCACCGATTCCAGCACACCGTTGTCCATGATGTCCACCACGTCGAGGTATGCTTTCCAGTCGCCTTCTATATCAGACGAGAAAGGCGCCTACCGCATGCGCCCACCACGTAGTTCCCGTCCCGGGTCCAACCTGCCCCATTTCTCAGACCCATCCTCGCGCGTGCACCTTCACGTACCGTACCGCCGCACGCGTCGTCTGGCGATGCTCCTGGCGCTCCTGGCGTGTGGCGCGCTCGTCTGCTTCGCGTGTGCGTATTGGCTGTTTACGACGAGGTACGGTCATCCCTCCCCGTCTGTGCGTATTCTTTGGTCTCCTGATTCGGTCTTATATAGTCAACGCATCCCAGCGCACCAAATCGGAAGGGCCTGACGAGCCTCTCACCGCGCCGCACGGGCCATACCATGATCCGACTGCATCACACCAACTCGACATCGACGAACCCGACACACGTCTCAGCACCCTCTGCGCCGACCCCACCATCGCCTATCTCGCCTACCTCCCCCACAGCGGCCTTCACAACCAACGTATCGCCCTCGAGAACGCCCTCACACTCGCCCATCTCCTCAACCGTACCCTCCTCGTCCCACCCGCTCGTCTAGGACCCAAAACCCTGCGCTACGTCCGCTCGAGCACACTGGCCCGGATGCTCCGCCTCAGTGATAAGCGGCAAGGGCGAAGCCATTGTGCTCATATCCCAGCGGATGTCACACGGCCGGACGAATGCGTGGATTATATGGCGTATACTCTCGTCCCGTGGGCATGGCTGGTGGATTTGGGACCGATCGAGGCTCGGCAGGCACTCGTTCGTGTGTCAAATGGGACGGCGGCGTGGACAGAGGAAAGGCTAGGCGTCCGTCCCAACGAGACGCTCTTCCTGCCCGATATGGAACCATACGAATACCAATTCGTGGATACTCCTGCGCCCGTGCGGCAGGGCGATAAATACCTTCAAACCATCCCCATAGACACGCTCGCAGCCGCGCCCCAACGTCTCATCCAACTTGGGACCCTCTTTGGCTCCTCACGACTCCGACTCCGGCAGGCGGAGAACCGACGGGCACGGGGAGAGACGAGGCGGCACATGCTGTTTGCGAACGCGGCGTTGACGCTGGCTGCGGAGAGGATTGGGGGAGTGCTTGGGGGAACGTATGTGGGTGCGCATGTGCGTGTTGGGGATGGTCGTTTTCAAAAGGGGGCACGGGCGAATGTGAGGGTCATTTGGTGGAAACTGGTTCGCAACGTTCTGGGACTAGATACACAGACGGTGTTGGGGCTCGAGAGGCGCGTTTGGTCGAGGATGGGTGTGATGGCGACGGATGGTTATCACGAAGACAACGATGATGCGGACGACGACGACGATATGGTGGATACGGACGCAACGCTGGGGCCACCAGAGATGCTCCCAGACATGCCCAGTCTGCGAGTACCCCATCCGCCCCTCCCTCCTCTCCCCGACGCCTTCTCCCCCAAGCTCTCCTGCCGCAACCGACTCCACACGATGCCCGGCCTCCGTCGACTCAACGTGCCCCTGTTCATCGCGACCGATGCACCAGACGGCCTCGAGGATCCGCTACTCGCGCCGTTGATACGTGCGTTTCCATGCACGTTTATTCTGGGGTCATTTAAGGCAGAGACGGCGGCTCTGGAAGGGTTGCGGAATGGGTATGATGGGGTGCGTCTGGTAGGGTACGTGGCCCCGATCGTGGATGCGTTGGTGATGGGTGGGGCATGGGCTGTGGTGGGGACGGAGGGGAGCACGTTTAGTCGGTATGTGGAGGATGTGTTGTGGAGGGTGTCGCATGATTGGGAGATTGTTGAGAGGGGTTAGGCTTGAGTCGTGCATTTTCCTATTTAAGGGTTTGTCCAGTACAAAGGTCATACGATGGAACGCAGCTCCTCTTCTTCCACATCCGCGGACCCGGGCAACTCGACCGCATTTCAGAGGTGGCTCAAAAAGGCTGCTGTACTGACTGGCATTGGCATCACTCCTGAAGAACGCCAACGTGGCTTCGAGGACCAGCAACACGTTCGTTGTGAAAAATGGAAGACTGAATTGATGAATTACAGTCCGTCTTTCTCGCCGTGTCCTCGTGTTCACGCTTATGTCTTGCGAATCGGCGTTCACTTGGCGTACCCCACCCAGGTCCGTCCGTGGTGTTTATGCTCAAGCATCTTCGTCTTTCCGGCTGCGCTGTACCACCTGAGAATATTATGTGTGCCCCATGCGATATTACGCGTTCCGGAGGGTTCCATCCGGCGGGTGCAATCGTACTATGCCAAAACCATCCCAGCAGCAAGCGCCAGATGGAGGATACCCTGACACACGAGCTCGTACACATGTATGATCATTGCAAGTTTAACGTTGACTGGAACAACTTGCGACATCACGCTTGCAGCGAAGTGAGTCCGTGGAATCGCGTTTTTTTTTCTTCGTTGTCCCCGTGTTCGTCGCTGACACGACTGAGCACCCCAAAGATCCGCGCAAACAGTCTGAGTGGGGACTGCAGGTACATGCGTGAACTCAGCCGGGGACACGTGTCATTCACCAAACAACACCAGGTAGCGTGTCCTATGCCCGCTATATCCGTTTTTGACACCTCCTTTGCTGCCCCGTGATCCGTGATGCGGGTGCACAGGCATGTGTCCGCCGGAGGGCGATATTGTCTGTTCGAGCGAACCCCAACTGTCTCGATGAAGCGACAGCGGCGCGTGCGGTGAATGAGGTTTGGGAGAGTTGTTTCAATGACACTCGACCGTTTGACGAGGTACGTCAGCCGTCGCGCGTATGTGTGTGCATGATCGGATGACCCTTCCCACGCAGATCTATTAGGCCGCTTTGCTATAATCGGCCTCAAGGAAGACCCTTGCAAAGGCGAAATTGGAGAACATCGGCGTTGTCGTGGATTCTCATCTCCAGGGGGGCATGGCTCTTATTCGTAATGGCCAGTAAAATACGTACGGGTTAGTGCGGTGTGTAATGGACCTGGGTGGACATAGAGTTATCGAATCTACTACGACGTCCATGTGTACGTGAGTGGGACTCCAGATACCGCCAAGTGGAAAAAATACTGTAATAATAATATTTACGACAACACTGGTGTACTGCTCCGATCTGCAGACTTCACGAGTGACGTTATCGTTTCACGACCGTTGACCAGGCCAAGATTCTGTTAGCGAAAGAGGGGAAAACCACTGGCAGTTCCTTCATAACTAGCGAGCCCTCTCATTGGCCGATGGGCACCTAACCGATCCTAAAGTGTCTTACTTACAGCATTCGCTAATGTAAAAACTATGCTAACCCTTTTATATTTTGTTGCGCAGCATTTTCGGATAGCAGATCAGCGGCCTACAGTCCCCAACAGCAACGACTCGGACGACATGGACGGCCACCCTCCAGGCGCGACTCCCTGACGGTCACCACGACGGTCACCGCGCCCCCCTCCCATTCCACGGGTGCGACAACGGTCACTACAATGGCCACCGTGCCCCTCTCCGACCCCGTGGGCGCTACCCCCCAATGGCCACTGCTACCCTCCCATCCCACAAGCGCGACGCCCAAAACGGTCACCGCGATGGCTACCGCACCTCTCCCATTTCACGGGGGCGACGCGCCGGATCGGTCATTGCAAAGGCCATTCTCTCTCATCCCACAGGCGCCGCGCGCGACGCCATAACGGCCACTGCACACCCTCCCATCCTACTGGCGCGACGCCCCAATGGCCAGTGCCCCCCTCTCCCTCACGAGTGCGACGCCACCACACCCACCGCCCCCTCCAATCCCATCCCACGGTCGCGATGTTCAAATGCCAACCGTGCCCCCCCTTCCATCCCACTGGCGTGACACCGCAACGGCCCTCGCCCCTCCCATCCTACGGGCGTCATACCCCAACGCTCACTATACGGTCCATTCCACGACACCCAACGCCCTGGCGCGATACCACCCCCACCCTCTCACGCGTGCGACACCCCACACCAAATATGGTGCGAAGGTGATGGTAGAACAATCCCGAGGCGGAAAATGCGAACACGACGGCAGCAAAGCCTTTAGAACCACCACGCGTAGACTCAGAGCAAGAGCGTGCACCCGAGTCGCAACTTTCCATATTTGGACGCCGCTCAAGTGTAGCACCGCGGCGGCGTGACGGTGACGGTGTCCGTGCCGCACATCAACACCAGACATCATTCAGTCATTCAAATCGGAAGATTTTAGGTACTCGTTTTTTAAAAACCTTTCATTCCTTTTCACTACGGCAGTCTGTTTGAGGTTGTATGCAAACGAAAATAACAGTCACCACTTTCTAATCACGAGGACAACGTGAGAAAGAGTGTCAGAGGTCCAGAAACGTAAGCCTTTTACCTCCACGATTCGGCAACCAAATAACTACCATAACAGGACACAGTCATCATTGGACATAGAACTCTCGGAAAAAAAGGGATTTGATTTGATGCGAAAGTTGCGATGCAGACGTGTGCCGGAGAAGCGGCGTGAGAATTCCAGGTTCGTATTCAGACCACCCGAGAATAAAAAGCCATCCCGTCCCATCCTCTTCCCCCAACTCTCGCAAGTTCCCTTCCCCTCCATCCCTCTCTCCTCCCTTGGCCGTCGTGCTTGTTTCTTTCTTACGCCTCAACATGTTCGCTAAGCTCAGGTGCGCCCTCCTGACTTTGGCTTCTCGTAGTCGTGCTCAGTTTGGTTGTCTAGCACGCTCGCGCTCGCTCTCCCCCTTGTCTCGGCTTTGACCATCAGCTCCATCACTGATGGGACGACTGGAGGTACGGTAACGATCACGTGGACGGCGTCCACCACAGATCCTGCCTACTTCTCCATCGAGTTGATCAACACTGCGTTCAACAATGCCTTCGCCATTGCGAACAACGTGCAGACCTCTCTCGGTACACTTACCCTCACACTTCCTCAAGTTCCAGTAGGGTAGGTTACATTAGTTACATTGCAGTTACGATGGCTGAACAACATTTGTTCGGGAAAAAAGGGCTGGTTACACTCTCGAAGCCATTGCTACGAAGTACGCCTTTCCGTATTTGGGTTTATGATTTGGTATTGATCCGGCGCAATTGTCTTAGCAACATCAACGACATTCTTTCTACGAGCGGTTCCTTCTCCATCGGTGCCGCGAGCACTACCTCGGGCACCGCAGCATCAACTACCTCTACCCCCGCCACTACTGGTCCTGCTACCGCGTGAGTGATTGTTTGCTGAAAAGTGAATGCCTTGTTGACTGTCTTGTTAGCTCGTCCGGCACGGTCTCCGCTCCCTCGGTGACCGCCACGACCCCGGTTTCATCCGTCCCATCTGTGGCCACTACAGGAACGGCGTCCGCGGCTTCTTCTACTCCCTCGACGTTCAGCTCGTCTGGTGCCGCAGCCTTCAAGGTGGCTGGTATTGCTCCTGCTGCCGCTCTCGTCCTTTCGGCAGTTGCTGGTGCTGCCATGGTCTTCTAAACGCCTTGCTGCAAAAAGCCGATGTCTGGGCAATGTTCCTTTTTTGTCCCGGCTACGATGGAGTTTTATCTCGTATACCATT
>JBBPSD010000465.1:0-24066 GCA_038093415.1 Xerocomellus chrysenteron | reverse complement strand
GCTGCAACACATGGCTCAATGGAAAGAACAGTCGGTGGTGTGGACATACAAGGGGGTACATAGTGATCCGAGTCGATGGGTATGTGGTACGCGAGCTTGACCTGGTAGATTGCCTTGAGGATGGCGAGCCTCTGGCCGATTGTGGCGACTCCCACTGCCTTGAGGGACTCTGGATCGAGCATGCAGAGAACGTCGCCCGAGATGTTGTGCTCTGGATAGGACGCGGTGAGCTGCACAATGGAGGTGCGACGGGTTGGGTACCTCTGATCTGGTGCTCGTACTGCGGGAATCCGAGGGCGGAGAACCACTGGTGAACGCGGTCCTCGCTCCAGTCGAGAATGTTTGCGCCGTCGTTGGCGATGTCCATGGCCGTGACAAAGAGGAGTGTGTGGGATCACGTGCTGTGTGCTCTTGACCAGAGACTACGATGGACAACCCCTGGGCGACTGCCTGGGACACTGCATGCCAGGCAGACACTTGGCCCACATCCGCAGCCCAGGGCACGGTCTGGCCGCAGGGTGATGCGGTCGTGACCTCGGAACAGGACATCACCGCACAGGACCAGCAACCTCATTCTGCTTCCGTTTCGGATATCCAGCCTCCCCGAGACTCCCTTGATATTGTCCCCGAATCAACTGATGCCATCCTTTGTAAGGTCACAAGTGCAGCTGACGAGGATCTCGAGCCTGCCCTCGACGATGACTGGGGCACGACGTGGGGCACGACACCCTCTTCCGAGCCTGGTCCTCAACCCCCTGACCAGTGGGAGGCGGCTCGCCAGGAGAAAGAGAAGCTCAATCGCGCGGTGGTACGACATTTGTACAAGCGTACACTACAGCTCATTCCTTAGTCAACTGCAGCCTCCAGAATTGCTAGACTCCCTGCTCCGCCATTGCCAACAGGTCTCACAAGAGATTTGGCCAGCATCTGAAACCAACGAGGACAACTGGAGATCAGGTTTCGACGACCATGCAGACATGTACGTCTCGGCGACTCGGCGGTTTACATCTTGTAATGAACATTCTCCCCCAGCGCCGCGCTTCTTGCCCAGTTAGTTCCCACTGATTCGACACTACCGCCCACTGTGCAGTTTTCAGCAACTGCGACCGCAAAGGCGATGAATGAGGCACTCAAGCTGACACGGCATTTGCCTTCGGCGGCCAACAGTCCTCTTTCCCGCTTGTTAGCTTCCAAAGGATCGTTAGAATGGGAGAAATCCATCAAAGCTAAGCAAGATGTCGTCCCAGATACGGCACATGTTGGGTGGAGAGTTCTTGAGAAAGAAGATCGTCTTAGCACACGCGAGGAGTCAAAACCAAGGACAGCTACTGGTGGCTTACTGTCATTTTGGAACCGCAGGGCGTCTGCAATCCCAGCGGCTCCGGTCGAGACACCGAACGAACGAACGAGCTCCCCTGCAAGGTCAAGTCTTGACAGTGCCAAGTCTGCTCCTCATCCATCGTCTTCGCGGGCTGCGTCGCCACCAAAGGCACCCGTCCCTTCTGTACCGTTACCCACAGATTCTCACCTTACAATGGTAGCAACTGCACCAGCTCCTTCAGCTGTTTCACGCTTCCTGAATCGGTTTTCCCGCACAAAAGGCGCTCAGCACAGCTCCTTGGCACTCTCCTCTGATGACCTCGAGTTCCTCACTGACATCGTGCCGAGTGCAAGTGATCTGCCTGGTGAAGACCTCGACGATGGTGCCTTGGGCGCGCTTAGAGGTGCGAGCAATTCATCACCTCTTCCACCAAAATTGCCACCTCCGATTCCGCCACCTCCCAAGCAACCAATACTGTCCAGCCGTCCCTCTTCGGCACTTGGGATTGGAACCTTGGATGGTGTGAGCGTGATTGAAAACGCATCAACAGCCTTCCAGATGCAAGCTGCAAAACATGTTCCTGTCCTGGCTCCCCCACTGTCACCGAAGCCTGCAACTTCATTTTCGCGTGCACAAAGCCCCTCCTTATCTATGAAAGACGTGGCAACACCAACCGTCGCGTTTGGACAGTGGAGCACATCGTCAATACAGCGGGGACTTCAAGCAAGCTCTCAGCCCAACTCACAGCCCCATTCTTCTTTCTCACTTACACCACCTCAGAAAACCCCTCCATTACTCTCTATTCCGTCGCCTCTCCCTCCACCACCGGTTTCTCCTCCACAAACACCCCGACCAGGTAACTTCCCCTCGATAACAGCACCTGGTTACTCATCCACGATGCGGAACACTGATACTTCTTCGTTCCACGACCCTTACGACGACGACGACGAATTCACTGCATTTACATCTTTCCCGCCGCCCCCGGCCCCTGCGCCATTTCCGTCTTCCAATTCATACCCTTCTCAAGGATCCGCTTCACCACCCTCACCCCCTCCGCGTCGCACGTACCAGCGCACACACTACCCAAGCTCGTCCACTTCATCAATATTAAGTCCTGCATCTCAAACATCGCTTGAGCAGTTATGCTCTACGAGATCTTCTATTTCTGCATCCTTGGATAGTTTCGATGATTTTGTTTCTCCACCTCCGGTCGTGCGAGGGGAGCGCACACCGTCACCACCTGCATTGCCCCTCAAACCTCAGTTTGAACACCGGCGACCACCGCCTATCAATACTTTCTCCTCCCGTGTCTACCATTCCCATACCCCGAGCCAGACATTTGCCTCACCAACTGTTCATACCAGTCTCATGAACAGTACATTCTCGGTGGCATCTGTCAGCGATGTAGAACATCGACGTACGCAGAGTCTCGTCAGCCGTGCGGCAGCGCGCGGGGGGCTATTGTGGCCAAACTCGCCCAATTCAGAAGAACCAAGAATGAAGGCGATTCCGCCACCTACGTCGCCAAAGTCGTTTATTGGAGAGGAGGGTTTTGATTTGCTAGGTGACGGCGATACCCTTGGTGGTGGTTTGGACGCTTTGCCCGCACCGCTGAGCGTGGTTGGGGGCATCGGGATGGACTTCCTGGTAGCATCCCCTGCGACGGGTGCGTTGCGTGCGCCTTTTGGAGTCGCGGGAGGCCCAGGCAAGGGACTTGGTTCGAGGAACCAACTACAGCCTTCCCCGCCGCCCTTGGCTTCCACATCTACACCCATACTTTCGTTCTCTTCTCTGGGTACTCCTGTCCCTTTGGCAGCTACAAATACCGGATCATTGCAACCCGCAAAGCCGAAACAGACAGGTGGATTATCGGCTCAAGATCTGTCGTTCTTTGAAGGATTGTAAATCTTTTTGAAGAGCGTTCATGTCGTCCCGGAGGAACATAACATGAGCCCAGTAGACATGAGTACATAAGTTACTCAATTAATCCTCCCAACTTTACAGAGGAGTCGGAAACATAAGATTCATATAGTAGAAGTATGCTGCTACAGAACATGGAAAAGTACAATACAATGAGAAAAGTATGTACATATAATTCAAGACATCGCACCAGGCTGTGGTATCGTCAAGCAGAGCGCTCAACGCGAAACAAGACTCAAAGTAAGCAGAAACTGACAAACATAATCCATCGAGATCCTCGTCTTCCCTTCTCAGGACCTCCAAGGTTTCCAGGACGAGCCGCGCGCGTCATGTCCATGTCTATCATCGCGATAGCCATGCCCACCCCGTTCAATCTCATACTCCCTGCCTCTGTCCCTTTCCTTACCGTGCTCGTGTCTATGTCTGTCTCTGTGCTCACGTCTGTCGCCAGAAAGATCATAGTAATGTCCGTGATGCCGCGATGAACGGGGAGGTGGTTGAGCAACCGCTTCATAGTAGGGAGGAGGCATGTCGGCTCGGGTCAGATCAGAGACATGTGGTACAGGAGGGGCGCTCGGTGGTAAGGCCCTTTGAGGCTGGGAGGTGGACTGCTCGATACCGTTTATCGTGTGGCGCTCGGTTCCGTCTGGGAACCGATAGGTAACGTGTTCATTGCCCTATGTTCTTCGTCAGTATGAAGGGAGGTAAAGTAGAACGCCCGAATGCCCACCTGCGAGTCCCTGCGGACAGACTTGGTTTGCGTCACACCGTTGACAGTGGAACTCGACCAACTCTGAGAGATCCACCCCCCTCCGTTGCCACCATTGCTGAATGTTTGCACCCTGCTGCCCCCCATGCCTCCGCCACCGTAATCGAACGGAGAAGGCATCGCAGAAGGGAAGCCGCCGTGAGAGAAGCCACCGCCAAACTGGTTCGATCCGAAACCGCGGCGTCCGAACGGATCATCAAAGAAGGGATCAGACCCGAACGCTCTGTGAAGGTCTCCAAATATCGAGTTGAACAACACGAATGGGTCTGTGAAGCCCCTTGGGCCAGGTCGGGACCCGAACCCGAACCCACCAAACGGATCCATGCGAGCACCACGGAAGAAGGGATCATGGATGAAGGGATCGCGGAAGAGAGGTTCTGAATAGGGGCCGTGGGGTCCGTTGGCGAAGGGGGCTTGAGGAGCAGGGGCCGGAGGGGGCCAGACGCCGTGTTGATCGTACGTTGATCTGTTCTGAGGGTCACTCAAGACTTCGTATGCGTTATTCACCTGAGGCGTAGTGTAGGTGAGCAATAAATAAAGGGGTCAGCGACGTTGGGCGCACACCTTGCGGAACAGCTCCTCAGAGATGGATTTCTCGGCCGCGGAGGCACCCTGGGGCAGGCGATCAGGATGGGTCTCCAAGGCCTTTTTCCTGTAGGCCTTTCGGACTTGGACAACGTGTGAGCACAGTAGACAGGGTCCAGGAGCCGAGACCTACTTTCCTCCGTAGTCGCATTGTGACCAACGCCCAATGTTTCGTAGAGATTCGTGGCCATGGCAAGACAAATAGAAAAGACAAGTAGAACTATGTACTAGACGTGAACGAAAGTTGGTGGAGACGGGTAGATGGACATGACAGAGCAAGCTGTCTGTGTGGCTGCGCTTGACCTTTCCACAGCCTGCCGCGAGGCAACACTCACGGTGCTCACCTGGTGTGACACAGCCTATGGGTCTTCAAGAGGTCGTATTGTGTGCTACGGCGCCCCAGCCTTCAGGTTCGGGTTCAGGACCAGCACAAGCCTCAGGACCGGGAGCATTCGTCCTGCATGACCTCCAAACAAGCAATGTGCTCTCCTCTTTCAAGCAAACTAGCTCTGCACCACATTGCAGTGCCTTCGTAGAGACAAAGGATGGACAGGGAGGAATTATGCTCGCAGCGCAATCGGACAAGGCTCTTTTGAACGTCTATAATTTTCAAAAGGCGTGTATCTCTCGCAGGGATCGTCTGCCAGCAACTGACTATCTACCAACAGGACCAGATCGCCCTAAAGGTGGTTCTGCCGGAAAAATTGACTTGTCTGACAGTGGATCAAAAGTCAAGATACTGCGCTGGTGGTACCGCTCAGGGACGGATATACCTCTGGGAGGCGCGTTTCGTTTCATCTTTCAGTATGCCCCACGTCATGACTCGTTGGATAGTAGGTCACCTCGGGCATACTCTACCATTCTTGGGACGCTCACTATCGCCAAGTGAACGTGCTAAATTTTACCTACGACGGAACGATATTGGTATCTGCCAGTGAAGATTCTGGTGTCAGCGTTTGGTCAGTGTCGAAGTCCGTGTTGATTTTCTTGGCGTAAAATAATCCTGTTGACTGAACCCGTCCCCTTCAGATTGGTAGATGACGATCTCCAAAATGATCACCCTCTTCCACAATTCACACTGTCGGACCACACCCTCCCAGTGATGGACGTCGTCTGTGGTCTAGGTCCATTTCCAATGTGCCGCATGTTGTCCGGATCCCTTGATTGCACCGTAAAGGTGACCAGACTGTCAAACTGGGTGGTCTCTCGGCTGACAGCACGACTAGTTGTGGGATCTGGCAACCCAATCCTTGATAACGACTTTCCATTTCCCAAAGCCGATACGTTGCATCGTCTGGGACATCACTGAACGCCTCTTCTTCGCCTCTTCACCTGATGGATCCATCTACCAGGTAAACCTATTTCGCGAACGCGAAATCAAAAACAATGCAGGGCCCTTTATCGAAGCTATCGGGGGTGCTGGTGCATCTGACGTCATCCGCTTCGATGAGGACGGCACAACAGGGCGAAAGCGACTCATTGACGTTGGTCAGCCTGTGACGGCACTCTGTATCTCATTGAACGGGTCGCTGCTTCTGGTTGGAACAGCATCAGGGCTCATCCATGTCTACGACATTGCGTCACATCAGCTTCTGCGGACAATCTCTACACATAAAGGCTTGTCGATATCGTTCCTTGCGACGATGCTCAAGCCTCCGGACCTCGTGGGCCATATCAGTCTCTCGCTGAACGTGGCTAGCGTGACAGACGCACGCAATGTGATGCCAGTACGGCCAGTTGCAGCATTCCATCGGATGAAAGATGCGAACGCAAGAGAGCTGCATGAGGTGTCGATGATGTTACCGATCACGAGCGAGGTAAGTTATTTACTTATCTGTGTATGGAAAGGGGGGTCGACTACTCATCCGACAGACATCACAAATTAATCGGTGTGAATATGACTACTCCGAATCCGAATTTCAACGGGATCTGTTTTCTTTCGTTCAGCCGACTGAAGCAGAGCCTTTGGGAGTTCCGTTGACAAGTAGGGTTGCCGAGCTCGAGGCGGAAGTAGAGCAATTGAAGGAACAGCTAGGGAAGGCAAAGGGCGTGAATGACGCGATATGGCAAGTTGTTGTGCAAAAGGTGCTCAAGGGTAACTCGCAGTCTGGGTTGGCAGGAGACATTCAAATGGATGACTCGGAGTAGGCAATATAAAACATAAGTGGCTGTGATACCGTGTGAACAACCTTTTGATTGTAAACGTCGATTGCCTCCGAGAAGACTTGCTTGATTCAAAGATGGGCTTCAAACAAGGCGCGGTACTTGCATCTTGCTCATTTTTCCTTGGTGTGTTGCGCTCCATGTGCAGGTCGTAGGCTCGCTGACTCTGGTTCTGCTTCATCTTATAAGGGGTGCTGTTCATATGTTTCTTTGTCGACTACCGTATTTTGTACCAGGACTTGACAGAAGACACCATCCAGGATGGATTCCAGTTTTACGCTACGTTCTTTAATGCACCCCCTGCCATCAAGGTCGGTCCATCAGGACCTTTGCCAGATGCCGCCAGTTGACTAAACTCCGCCTCAGGCGCTTTTACATGGCTTCATAGGAGTTGGGCTGACCGGCCTTGTTGCAAAGCTCGTACAATGGGACGAGAGCGCTATCTTCTTTGACGGCTCTAGCTTAGGTAAAATCCCTTTGGTAGACTTCTGAGAGCATGCTGTACTCACGAACCGGTCTAAGCCGCCTATCTCTTCGCGGTGTCAGTTTATCTGGCTGTGACGATTCCGTGCCTGCGCACGATCGTAACTCCAGCCGAGGTAGACACCATGGATGATCGTGTCGAGGCTATGAGGATCTTGTCGGCTGGGAACACGATTATGATGCTTGTTCTCGGAGCGATATTGGTGTTACAGGTAAGTCTTGATCTCCGATCGCATAAGTCGTCCCCCTTTATTCTTGAATGGTGTAACACCATCCGGCGTGTCCGTTTCTTTTCCCGGACGTGGGACGCGTATCCTCGCGGCGTCTCGTAGCCGTCGCTGTTGCCAGTACTGCTTTGTTTCATTCGTTGCACCCACATACACTTATATTTTACGGTCCGCTGATGTTTATCTTTGGGAACAGGGTGGCCAGGAATATGCACGGAGGGCCGAGCTGAGGGAACTGGCAAGACTGGAGAAGGCGGAAAAAGAAGCTGCTAGATCAACGTCCGAGAAAGACAAGAAGGAGTAAACGCTTTTGTGCATCTCGGTTCTGGAGGGACATGATGCGGGTAGTTTGCTTTATTTATAAATGATGGCAGTTTGTTCCTTCCCTGGAGACAACGAGAACGAAACCCCAGTGGAAGCGGAACTCCCTGCGAGCGTAAGTGTTCCGAGGGAGTTGCTGCTATTCAGGGAGGAGTGTGAGGGGTAGATAAGTGTTAGCTAAGTCTATTTTGTAGTTATCCCCTGAACGCCTCGGAGCAGCGTCGCGCCAGCCGTTCCTCGTGTGCACGGCAAAGTCGCCAGGGCACCCCAGAACTAGGCGGTCAATATCCGCCATTCTTTCAGTCGATGTCGTCAAGCAGAATAGCGACGTTGCTGGCTTGGTGTGCGGAGAATCGCATTCAGATCGACTCGAGGTTACGGATCATCGACAGCCAGCAGGCGTTTAGTCCTCGCTACGAAGCCAACTCGATAGCCTCCGACGAGCCCTCCCGCGAATGCGGACTCTCCGTGTATTCATGCGAAGAGCTGATTGAATGCCCCCGTACCCGTGAGTCCTTATCGAACCACCCTCGGCGTTCTGGTCGCAGAACTATTTGTGTCCCCTTCCTTTGATCCTCAATTCGGCATCGCGAGCATGTGGTTGATGCGCGAGTGAGGGTGTTGTTGAAGAGACCAATCACTCTCCCACCTTTTCTGAATCAAACTGGGGCCGTTGATCCTGATGTTCGAGAATATCACATTTTGTTTCCTCACCCCACTTGGACTTCATCTTTTTTCGTGTACTAATTTATCTTTGGGTTTCGCAGTCGTGTACATTCCAAAGACCGCCGTTTTGTCTGTCAAATCGTGCTACTTCTCCCAGGATATATCATCCGTGCCTTACGGCCATGGTGCTCACCTTTCCCTTGCTCTCGCGCTCTACGGCGAACTGTGCGTAATTTTTCTTTAGCCGTTTGTCGACTACGAAGTTAACCTGCACTGCTGTCTTTGGTGGCGTCGACTGAACGCCGCTTCACGCGTTCGAAATCTCCTATCGCTACGATTCTCACACGAATGCCAAAAATAAACGTCCTGTAACCGCTACCTGGATGAACGCGCGAACATCAACGCCAATTCCACTTCGCTTGATACGCCGCCCCCATTCTACAATCTTCTTATCTTCCCATTATGAATCCGGGATTTTCCCTCTCGGCGGGTTCTTTCTGGCCACGCAATGATGGACACCTGACTTTCGTTACATCTGTTTCTGATGGACCCAATGCGACTCGCGTTATCAAGCTTACTAGGCCCACGTTCACGATGGTTCAGTTACCTCCAGAGCCTCCCACGGGAAACTGTGGACATTGCCATGTTTTGGGGTGTCAGCGATGCCGTCGAAACTCGGACATGCACGTGTTCAGCCCGCGGATGTTTGAACACCGATGACACATCGAGCGCAGCAGACAAGTTTCAACGACAGGTCACTCCGTCTCAATGTCCGTGGTGCGTTTGGTTGCACGACAACCAGAATGCAAGGGAATGGCTTGAAGTCACCGAGATTGACCGGGAGCCGGTAGGCTTGATGGTGAGTCCGATAAGTCCATGTTTGGTCCAAATCTACTATGTCTTTTTCTGCACATCTTCAAGCTTTCTTTTTTAAGCCTTCATTTACTTTCATCTCGCTTTTGTTTGCATGGTTCCTTCGGAATCCTGTGGGTTGCTCAGCGGGACTTACACGCCCTTTTCAACTTCTTACCCCTGCTGTGCTTCACGTATCTTTCACCCATCCCCGCTCACTTTAATTAATTCTCGATGCGGGTATCTGGCACCCGCTGATCCCAAAACATTTGCTGCATTGGTCGCACACCCTTTGGCTGGAAGTTCATATCGCCAGGCTGCCGCTCGCAATTTCCCGTAAGCTACGGCATGCAGAACTGCGCATGCATGGTGACTGATGGATGTGGGCCACGCTGTGGCGGACACGCGCTCTATCTACGGTCGTACCCAGGCATAGTTGCATGAGCGAGTCCGTTAGGTGTACACGGGAATGTCCGGCGGATCTTTTGATCTGACGCGCCTTTACCTGTATTGTGTCCACACCATCTCGACCAAGCCACGGCAACATATCAGATGCCGGTCCAGACAGGTCACTGCATGGGTTTTCATTTGTTGTCGACAAAGCACGTCACCCTCGTGGCAGGGTCTGCGATAATTGCAACCCGATTAATGCCCTGACATTGAATTTCACGGGATCGATCACCACCGGGCCCTTGTTCTTTCGACTGTGCACCATGTAGTTTGCACATTGAAGCGTCATTCTCGGATGATCGGTTCCCCTTAACATTGCTTTCTATTTGATGCAAATGCTGTCTCCTCAATCCATTCGGTCACTTCATTATCTGCCGCGTTAGATTTGCGCGACAAGGTTTCCCCTGACCGTGGACCCTTGATCCAGCAACTCGCGAACGATCCTCCCTTTAACCTTCATTCTTCAATTATCATCGATAGCTTCATAATTTCTTTTTTGATTCTTCATGTGTTCCCAGTCAAGTGCTTAGCTACTGACGCTTAGCTTGCAAGCAGGAGGAAGTACGTCAATACTACCATGATGTCGTGGAACCCACGTTTCACGCGGCCTCGACTAACCCTGGGCTGGAGCATGATCCATTGTACAACAGACCAGATAAAGTTTCCACTGCAGATATCAACCCAAGAGTATACGGGGTTACATTCCCGGGATTTTGTCACGCTTACTCGCTCGTTTCAACACGTGCATTCTGGGTGGATGCGTATCATGGACTAGCGATGGTTCCAATCGCCGACGCGTAAGCCACTCTTCACCTTCTAGACTGACTTTACCTGGGGCGTGGCATTGACGCCACGAGATCCCCGTATCCGAAAATAGGCATCTGCTTTCCTGCCTTGTCGGTTGCTACCTCACTCCATTAATGACGCCTGTTCATTCGTGAACAGCTGGTATACATCTGATTGAGAATCACAAATTCCTATTGTGCTTACGGCTCGGGTGGACGGGAAATGACCGTTGCTACCCTCTGCCTCTGCTTATTATGCAGAGTAACTAATAGAACGGCACCACATGTTGTTTCCCACTTCGTCATGTTGGTGTAAGGGACATCGATGAAAGAGATCTTACTTCGATTGTCTTGTTGGTTCACCATGCCTGTTGACCATAGTCTTTACTTGGTTCCTTGCTGTTCAGCCTGTGCAAATCTGACCCACCTTCTAGTTTCAACCATACGAACGATAATCACGTACAAATGGAGGTGAGCAAAGAAATTCGATCCTTCTCGCAAAGTCGCACTCTATCGGGCGGTGGAATGATGGTTCATCTTCGCCCACTGCTACTTTCTTCGAAGGTTCATACGTATATTTTGGGAATTAATGGGTCTCGCTTGCAGAGCGACTATGACGTTTGTGTTGAATGCGGCTCTTTCGCCGAATGTGAACACGATCGTGATATGGATATGGGAAGTACGACGGTCCCTGCCTCGTTCCTGTCAAATGTGCATCCCCTGTCGCATGACACGACATCCAGCGAGATGGACTACCTTGAAATGCGTGCCGTGCGGCCCGTACCTCCATTCAGTGAAGTGTTCAATACGTACGGTTCCTTGTCCAACGTGACGCTCCTCTCTCGATATGGTTTCATACTCCCCGAGAACGAACATGACACCGTGCGAATGGTGCTCGACCCATTATCGACAACGAGGAACCTCTTCAAGTATGTCGGGCAGGAAGAAGAGGCATCTGCTGGGGTGGATGACCATGCCGTTACGGGAGCTTCTACCTTCGGGCGCTTTGCAATCAGGAACGCGTGCAGGGTGGGTGACTTCACCGATCACGGCGGCGCTGACAGAGAGGCTCATTTACGATAAGGAACAGCAACCCCAGGGCATCGTGGACAGCGAAGCAACTCCTCCATTGTCCGTGCATGACTCAGAAGGTGCTTGGGAAAACAGAATGAATCGATTGCTGCACGTGTTTACTCACGTTGCGGGTACATGGAGCTCGGATGCGGCATGGGACGAACAAGACGATGGGCTGGTGTTCAACCCGCAGTCTCCACCCACAGGACCCGTCTCGTTTCGGGCTGGTGATGGGTCTGGCCGGATCAGCCATGACTTGGTTATCAATTCGGACGGGAAGATATCACACACCCTTTGGCTCTTCTGCATCCTTGGGGCCTTGTTTCAAGTTGCCGCTCGGTCGCATTTCGGGGCTTCTTTTGGAGACTTGATGGAGAGGGTTGAACGCGGTCCTGAAGCCGTCGCTTCGCTGACAGAATTCAAAGCAAGGTTAATTAACGTTCAGAGATATATCGACCGTCTTCGCCATATCCACGATAGAGACAGCGCAGACGGCGACATGGAAGGCGGTGGCAATCATGGATCAACATCCTTTCCTCCCTTCCCCCACTTGGCACCTGGGTCGCTTAGGTTGGATTACGACACCGAATCAGACGAATTCGCACAGCCTCCCCGTGCTGCCACCGTTCAGGTGCAACCTAGACCGGCGATAACACCTGGAGGCACGTCGACTTCTAACATGACCACAGACCAAGATCCATTAGAACCAAAAGTCGACTTGAGTCGGCCCCTTGGGGCCGGACCCCGGGACCCTGAGATAAGCACGCGCTTCTCGTCTATACCGTCTAAGCTCTTCCCTCGAACCACCTTGATATCGAGCCATCCCATGACACAAGCAACAGGAGAGTCATATCAGGAAACGTCCTCGTCCTCGATGGGGGCCTACGTGGACCACACGACTGGATATAGCGCCCAACGTGACCGTAGTCGAAGTGCGGAGAGAGAGCGGCCCCCGAAGCGCGTCCGCCGCTGCAGCGATTCCATCGTGGCAAACCGCATCGATAGATTAGGCAGAGCCACGCCCGAGTTCGCGCGACAAGGGCAAAATCGGGAAGTGCTAGACGCGTCCGATGAGGACGACATACAGATGGTGACCGACGACTCGGACGCAACCCACCAGGTGGCGCTCTCGCTGGCGCGCACAGTGGTCGGTCTGTGTCACGACCGATATCGTCCTCCGACGCTTACCAAGGAGCAGCGCGGCATCGGGATGACTGCGGCAGAACTCGGGGACTTGCTTGACGTGAGTGTTTCGTTCGTTCGTATTTTTGGTTCGTCGTCTTGTCGTATTCTGGAGTCTGGACCCTCGTTGCCTTGACCCTGATCGTTTGAGCCCGAGATGACCCAGAGCCCAGCTCTGCAGGCTACATTTTAGCGGCGAAGATCTCGACGGCCATCATAGCCACCTCGGGCGAGGCGTACACGGTTTCAGCGACCCGCATCGACATGACTGTAGGGGTAGGACATGTTTGAATGCAAGACAATATGGGCCGTGCCACTCTCTTGGTTCCTGCTTCCTCACAACAGAGCAGGGAAAGGGGGCTCCCTTCTCACGCGTCGGGAAGTTGTGGGGTTTTTTTTTTCCGCTCTGGTTCCCTATTCAACCGATGCGTCAGACTTGAGCCGAAACCTCTTTCTGTCCAACTGTTGATCCTTCTCATTATGTTTTTTCTATGCCCATCATCTTCCCCCTTTTCGTGGTGCTGTAGAGAGCGGAGTCACGGAGATGAGCTGATCGCCGTCACTCCTAACTCACTATCCTGTGCACCGCTGGCGTATGTGTAATGGGGTTCATGAGAACATTCATATCCTGCCGCACAATTATCCTTGGGCGGGTCTATTTCCCCTCCCTGTATGAAAGCCCTCTCTGATTTATTGCCTCTGGTTCACAAACCTTGTGTTTTCCACAAGCTGCCGTCTTCTACTGTCTTCTGCGAGATGTCAGCCTTGGTGACACTGTCTTGGGGTCGTCATGAAGACGATCATCTCCGCAGCCGCAATGCGTGGTTCTGTGGTACTTTCGTCACCCGATGAACAGATGACTTTTGCTATTGTTCTCGAAATTGTTCAAGGGACCCATTGTCCGCCGTATATGGAATCGAAGGCCCCTGTGACTTGCAACAGTCATGTTTTCGCCATTGTTCTATGGCGCCATTGTTTTCAGAAGCATATGGGCATAACGTGATATGCGGCTCGGGGGCCGTTGTGGCATATCGACTGTTTCATCTCTTGCGTTTCGCGATTGCCATCTGACGGCGTTTGGACGGACTTGGACGCGTAACTGACGCACCCCTTGTCTTTGTTTAGGAAACGCCCGACTGTATGCATCGTACGCGGAGTGCCCTTCTTTTGGCGATCAATGAAAGATCGGTTGTAGAAAGTTGTGCGGCGTGCTGGGGTTCCGTTCTGGGGCAATAAAGGGTGTTCAGGGGAACACGTATGTACTTTGTCGATTTCATGAATCAGGGAGGGGCGGTAAGCGGGTTTCCTGGGCAATCCGTCTTCCGCCTTGGATCAAACGACGACTGAATGAAAGACGGAACGTTGGCGATGCGATGCCAGTATGCGCAGAAGGCTTTATGTGACCACCGGGTGCGCCACGCCTGGACCCGATTTGAGAGAGTCGGTAAGCGGGATGACGACAGGGCGGGTGGCTCACGATATTCCGTATGACTTGGCCAAGGAGCCCAAGAGGGAGCCTGTGTTGCTGTGTTTGAATAACGATATCATATCAGCATCATTCGCGGAGCTGCGGATGCAAAACGCGCAGACAGGTGAGACACATCGCTGATTAGGGGCAGTACAGATCGTTTTGGCGGAACGTGACAAAAAAAATACGAGTGTATAGTTAAGACTACTAATAATTGGCGGTGTGACGCGAGGATGGGGTGGATCAGGTCAGCAGGTTTCACCGATCAGGGAGTGGGAAGAGAGAGGGACCGAGGTAAGGGCGAGATCAGGAACGGGGTACCTGACGAACAGCGTTGAGTAGTAGGTTCGAGGCGTTTGAGAAAGAGCGGACCGATAAGGATATATGGCGCTTGTGTTGCTGCAGGGATGGAACAGGTAACTGATAGTGGCGTCACATCGCAAAGACTTTGCACGCTCAAGAATTTTTATTGATCGAGTGAATACATGGGAATAGACGACTGGAAGTAGACTATTTGGGGAAGAGAGTTGTGAGGGGGAGAGAGGATATGATTCGGCGGTGATGGCTGGGTTGAGTCGGCTGGGGCGTCGGGGCGGGGGATGGGGCGTACGAGTGGCGTGTGGTCGAGAAGTGGAATGTCTTGACGAGATTCCGCCGCCGAGAAGGAAGCTGGCTGGGATTCCTGTCGGAAGAGGACTTGGGTTTGTGCCATGGGATCCGTCGGGAGCTGAACGGGGGTGGTGGCATATATTCGCTTACCCTCGAGCCGGTTCCGTGATCAGAGTGTTCCTGTGATGGCATTGTTGGCTGCGTGTGGTTGTTGGGCATTGTTAATATGGGGGCCACTTCTCGAAGGGAGGTAGGTGTTAGTGCTGCGCCCCTCTGACTCAACCGTGTCGCCGTCACGACCCCTACGCGCCAAGACATGACTCGGAACTCAGTCAGAAAATTTATTATTATTATTATTGTGATAAATAATTCGATATTACGAGAATTGTGCTCGATCGACGATAATGAAAAAGAGGTGTAAATTAAATAATTGAATTGACCGAGAAAGGGAGCAATAAGGGTCGACCTGATTTGGGGTGGCGAGAGATCTATGATTTGAGATCCTGAGGCCTGGAAAAGGCATTCGAATATATAAGAAGGGGGGACGCTCGACCTCCTCCACGCCCTGCCTCGTCCAAATTTTTCTCGACCAGCCTCTACACTCCCCGTCGTTCGACATTGCCATGGACGTCGACTGGTGTCTTTCCTGCGAGCGCAAGCTCGTACGTCTCCCTTTCCCTTCTCCCCCCGTCCCCGCTCACAATTCACACAGGATGACTTGCCCGGTCCATACTGCTCCCCGGAGTGTCTCTCCTACGCCCAGCCCTCCGCATTCCCCCGCATCCATCCCCTCCCCCTCCCTGAATCCGGAGCCTACCGCATCCGCCAGTGGGCGCAGGCAATACCCCCTCATATCCCGGCTGGCGCACCCGCCCAGCCCTTTGCCGACCTCCCTCTCGCCTCCCCCTCTCCACCCCCATCCGAGCGTCCACGTTCGCCCCGCCCACGTCACCAGCCGACCCCAAAGCTTATCGAGCGCACGGCCGCATCCATCCCCCTCCCCACCCTTTGCATCTCGTCCCCTGCACATGTCCGGCCCCCCCATTCTCCGCGAGCTCCGTCCCACACCTATTCGCGACCAACGACCTGCATGAGCGAGGCAAGCACCTCCCTCACCTCCCTCCTCAGCGATCCCATGGTCGCTACTCCCGACGAGGACGCCTCCTTCGGCGCAAATATCGGTGCCCTCGTTCGCTCCTGGGTCAACTGCGACCGCGCAAAGGGCACAAAGGAGGACTATGTGATCGAGAAAGTCACGGATTATTTCCCCCCTCTTCCTCGGGGGAAGAAGACCTCCTTTCCTTCCTCATCGTCTAAAAAATCAAAACAGATACCTCCTCCTTCCCCCGCCCCCGTTTATCGTCACAAACCGGCCAAGAAGGTAGTGCCCTTCGTACACAGAGATCGTTCGACCTACTCCCACACCCCCACACCCGTCGTCTTCCCCTCCTGCCGAACAGCCGAGCTGGACTGGGTCGATGGCGAGGATGAAGACGAAGACGTGATGGTCTACGCTCCTCAACCCATCTACTATCAGAAATACGAGCCCCAACCACAATTCGAGCACGTCCACTGGACCCGCGCTCCATCCCTCTCGTCTTCCGTTGCCAGCTCGGATTCATCTGTACTTCTCATGGCTACCAAACGGGCCACTCGCCCGATCGCGGCCTAACTCACCCAAACCTCACATATTTGTTTCCGCTTCAAAAATTTGGGACGCTTTCATTCCGAGTCGCGACGGGTTTGTACACCGCTTCTTCGCCCAGTTACTATCACCCTTTTTTTCTGCATCACGATGCTCCAATTGAGCACGCACGACAACACTCTTTTCATTTCTTTCAAAATACTCACGTAACAACCACACTCATTCTCCCTTTTTTTTCTCATCCCTCACCTCACTCACACACTTGTATATACATGCATATACACATAGATAGATACGTTTCGCTTCTTTGCATGCTTTATCCCATAGACATCTCATCTGTTTTGTTTTCCTCCCTCGGCATTCAGACCGAGAATATGGCATTGATTTATTGTACGATAGAGCCCGCTGTGGATGGAATATTATTCGTGTTCTTGGATTCATTGATTCGGAATGACATGTCTATGAAACTCGTGGTAACGAGGCAACAATCGTTTCAGCCTTGTTTGGTTTGCGGTATTTCACACCTTGAGCGTGGAGCGACACAGCACTAGATTCAAGAAGTAACGAATATACACACGAACTTCGTGCGTACTATCAGACGAGAAGGGCATGGAACACGGAAACAGTAAAATTTCAGGGCAGGTGCAGGTTTCATCGATTGACCGACAGGTTGGGGAAAGCCATCTCCCATTTTCCTTCGAGAATGCCTTCGCGGGAGACGGCGTTTGGAAGGCCGTCGACGCTCGCTCCTGCTTCCTACGGTCCCTTCTCACCTCGCTATTCATACATACGTGCGGAGTCGCGAGGATGGTTCCACGTTTCCGTTCGGCCGAATAGCCTGCCAGTGGCACCATGTTCAAGTTAACCGCAATGCTATTGATGTGGCGAACGCCCTAGAACGTTCAGGAAGCCACCTAGTATATGCCAAGGACACGTACTACGGACGTGTCCCTGCGCGTGGGTAAAAAGTATCTATACCGTACCTCTGGTTTTTAAGTTTCGTCAACTGCAATTCAATTTGTGTGCGCGTAAAGGAGGGTGCAAGTTCCAAGAGGATGCCACCATTCGAAGAACCTTCCCCCTACCTTCCCCCACGAACGTTCAATATGGTCATTATTCCCATGTCCAACCCGCCACGATTACGATTCGGTGACTCAGAAGGTCTGCCATACGGACGCGTGGCACACAATTTTCCTGTGTGTGGTACGTATACGTGTGTTGGACACTGCAAGTATTCTGACGGCTTTCACAGCCCATTTCATAGGGTGTCGCATGCAGATATCCATAATCCAGCTATTCTGACACATCATGTGGAAAATCGAGGCGATGAGCGGTTTTGTGAAACTGAAGGCTGACGGCGCTTGAGCATGAGCGCTCCGCCACCATCGAGACGGGGCCTACTGTCTGACGCTGTCTACGACCTTCGTGTCGGGACTGACTCGAGCGGCATGTATTTATATGGATCCATGGCCGCCTCGTTCGACGGTAATGAATCCAGATGACTTCGGCTGTTTGAGGTCGGTGATGGTACCCGACTCAAACATCGGTACGGACTGTGCGGACCCGCCGTGTTGTTGTTGGCCCGCAGATACTCGTTCAGGTCATCGTATATTTGCTTGGTCCCAAAATTCCGAGACGGGAATCCCGGCTATGGCGCGACCGTTGACAGTTGAGTCAAGCTCGGCAACCAACCTGAAACAGGTGAGTCGATGTATATCAGTCAACATTGCTTCCAACTTGAAACCGTGACCCTAAAACTTCGTACTTGGAGTACGCATTCACTAGTGTCAAGAAAGACATTCGTGATCGCCGAACAATCGATAGGATCGAGGAATGATTACGGATTGAAACTCGGGGCTGCCCGGGCTATTCGAAGAGCGGGTGTGCGGAGTGCAGGTGCGTCAGATTTAGTCTCTTCAGATTAGTTCCCATCCGCGGTCGTCTATTGTTAGCACTGGTTCCACAACCTGGTATAGCTTTCGTGGCATTCATCACGATAGATCTACTGTGCACAGTTTGATACTATTAGGCCTCGAACGTTCACCCTACAAAACACGTGCATCAATCATCATTCTTTCGAAGAACCATTCACCCCCAGCAATTACTCACCGTGCGTCCTTCCCCTGAGTTGAACGTTGACCAGTGATCGATATTGCAAATACGTTCGTGCATACAATGCTGGCGTCATGATCTTTAGACCTGTTCCGTTCTGCACATGGGGGGCAATAAAGAAATTAAATCTCGATCTTGACGTGTTCAGACGTTCCACTTTGACTCCGTGGGCGCTGGCATTTGGCAGGACACATGATCGACGTCTTACGGTCGTGATGACAGTCGTGACATCGCCTCGCTCGTTGCACTGCGGTAGGGACTCGGTATACTTGCGACTCGAGTGCCGGCACCCATCCCTTCCGATCCGATAGCGACCATCGTGATGGCACGTTGACAGCTTCCTTCATCGATGGTGCTCACCCACAAACGACGATCCTCCAAAATCAGAAAAATCATTGAGCCATGTAGGGAAGCACGTATTATGACTCGGAACAACAGCATGTGTACTCGAAGGGCTGCGGCGCCGTGTGGACGTTTGGGAAAAGTCGTGGACGAGTACCATGCGGTTGCACTATAGGGGCCCAACAAAGTCGCACTCCGACACGCACCCAAATTCGATCCCGAAGGTGTCTTCTGTGGGCGTGTCCCCCCTCCCCCTTGAATGAGAATCAAGGAGTCAAGCTTCGCATCGCTGGTGCCAACAGCGTTTGTCGACGAAAGCGTACAGGCCCCTTGAGGGCCTGAGGGCCTCGAATTTGCACTGCCTGCCGGTCCGGGTGCGGGAGCGAAATCGCAATATATCCTCTACCTCTAGGACTCCGTGCCGGACCGGTTGCAAATTCGATGCCTACAGTCATGCTAGCAAATCGCGTCATCGTACGAGGGGCCGACGGCGGCTGACGGTATTGCACAATGCAAATCTGTGCACGGGCGCTGCAGGGGAACCAATATAGGTAATGTCTTATTGTCTTTTCACCACGCCCCAGGGCCTATGCTAAGCATACCAAGTGCCATCACGTCGAGACTAGGTTTGGTGCGGACTCATCACCATCAATCCCGTGCAGCACGGGGCCCTCACGCTCAAGCTTCAAGACTGGATTGAGGCAATCGGACAGACATGCACCTTTTCGCACAACGACGCAAACGCAAAAGGTTGTCCACAGGAGGCGCCTCGGTCGTTGACACTTCCTTTTGCGGCGAAGACCGAACGCAGATAGTTCCGAAGTACAGGAGACGCTCACTGCGGTCTGGGCTCGTTGCTTACGGAGTGCGGTAGGACATGAAATAAAAAATTCTCGACAACTGACATACGGAGATAGCGACAACAGCGTGCGGTGCGTCTATTCGGTCCCGCAAGCTCCGTGTTCGGCAACAAACTCTCAGCATCCGAATTCGCGTCCTCATCGACAACGACATCGTAGAGTAAGGGATGCAACGATGACGGCGCGTGTCAAGGAAAATGAACTGCCTCCTGCCGAGTCCTGCGTCCGGTTATCGTGGATGCCGCAGTGTCGATGCTTCTGATCATGATTAAGTAAATAATAATTAGACTTTGCACAACTTCGCGCGATACCCTTGTGTCCGAACGTTCGGCGTGGGTTTTCTTGACGTACACAAACTAACGCCAAAAAAACTTATCTGATGCTGACGATTCCCGGCGCTAGTGGCCAAGCAACTGGAACGTTGGGGATCACAGCCTGAGCGTTTATGCGGGTCTTGGGATGGAAAGCGGCGGGAGTGCGGCGTGGCGCCCATCGCTGCGGCGCAGACTAGGTCTGCTCGTGAAGAAACGTGCCAAGTCGACCAACGCAGACGTTCTCAGATCCGTGCTCCAAGTCTTGCCCGAAAGAAACATCCTAAGTCCACGCCTTGGACCCGGAACTTGTCCGGGAGGGAGCTATAGAAAGCGTGGTGCATCACATCGCGACAATGCAAATTCGGGTGAACAGCAGACGTCCCCAACGCATACTTATCGCTCCCATTTGGATTAGTCGGCCCGACAGAACGTAAACCTTATCCCTTTCAGGGACTCGAAAAATGGAGGTGCTGTCAGGCGCGCGCCCTTCATGATCGACCTGTGCGCCGACAGCGCGCGATTACCGTCCAAATAAAGGAGTAGGTACTCATCCCCCGTGACGTTCATTGGGCAGCAACATATGGAATTGTGGGGGAAAAAAAAATTGCCTATCCTACGGGGTTCGTGTATGCTGGGCTTCCCGGACCTTCGGGTTCGGTGGATTGCAAGGATGGACTGTCAGGCCCAATGGGGGAATATTTCAGGAAAATCCTCATCGGATGGGAAGATAGTGGGGAACCCGGTTCAGTATGAAAGACCGGTCGACTAGCGATATTTTGGTTCTGGGAAGTCAGTGGAAATAACAATGCGTCGAGGTGGTAGAAAGCGCAGATAGGCTAGTGCTCTGAATGATTGAATGCCTTGTGCTACGAATAAGAAAAAAACATAGCAGCGACAGACCTCTGGTGCGATCGTGTCGGGCATGGTTCAGCACCATCTGTCATGTCGTCAGCGTATTAGTTAATCTGACATCTGAAATTTAGACCGCCACTGATATTCGGTTGCGGATGCGGCGATGCCATGCTCGTCAATGTTCCCTTACAGTCAGACGCCTTAGAGAACAGCAACGTTTGCAATCGATCCACTACCTATTTGCGGTTGGAGTTGTAGATCCGTATCAATGTTGTCTAGGGCGCAATCAAGCCCCCCTTACCAAAAGCTGCGGGTGGACATACTGGGGCGTATCAAGGTAGTCTGGCGCTAGGGATTACTGGTAAAGGGTGACATACCTATCACCGTAACACGAGTAATCCGTTAACCTTAGTCAAAGGACGACATTGCTACCGTGTCAAAATCACGACTAGCTAAGGGGGTTATCCTGGTCACCTGTTTTGTATGTGCTTATCCGGTCAAGTCTCATCAATATGAGTGATCATGACAGAACCTTCAATGAAAGAATCTATTCCGCACCAGGCACTATGGGAGCGTCCTGAATGTTTGATCTTGATAGTGGTGTCTCCATGTTAAGATGAATTGGGTGCGGATTGCACGCAAGTGAACATTCTCGGTAATTCGTTGGAGCAACCATCGTCATTGATGGCGAAATTGGGGAACAGTGTTACCCACACCAGCGAGTCAGGGTGGTACGATGAGTTCAACACGATTTTTGGTGATGCGGTTACCCACCATGGCAAAGATATGGCGCCGTTGGGCCGCATTTGAGCACGGTCGGGAGCGCAGCACTGGCAGCAGAGACGGGATGCAATGGGCTGCGATTTTCACGGACCCCGACAGCGACGGGCACTAGAGAGAGTGCGCACATATCATATTACATCGTTTTGGCGTTTGAATCGCGAAAAGGCTAAACCACGTTGTGAACTCACAGCCTCGAGAAACCTTTTGTCCCGGTTGTTCGGACTGACTCAGTAGCCAACTCTCGGATAGGGTACCAATTTGTGCCGTCGGGCGTCAAGCGTTCCCACCCATCAGCTTCCTTGGTTTCGTAAACATGGAAAGATGAACCAAGTCAGCTTCTCTCTAGCTGCGCATCTAAGGAGGGGACAAAACAGGTGATATTGCAGGAAGTCGTGGCCACGTACCAAGGATGCACTGCTCTCACCCGAGAGGTACCCATGTCAGGTTACTCACATGATGAGATCAGAGCTGACACATCAAGGGGCCAGTTAGTGTACGGAATAAATACCCCCCCAAAGCCGTTTCTGCGTGATAGTGCGCCACTCTGAGGAGAAAGTGCAGCCTGGTGCGCAGTTAGAGAGCAAACTTAATACATCCTGGTCTAACCGCATTCGCCTAATCTCATGGTCCAAATGGCTCCCCCGAATCTAATGATGTCGGGTTTAGTACGTCGGAACAAGATGGAGTAAGACAACCGTGAGGCCTGAACGTTCTGAACCCCACATGTTGAATGTCAACTTGCTGACAAGTCCATATGGTCGATACGTTGATCGTGGAGCCGAATTTCGTCCAACAAAATGAAGGCCTGGCATGATTCCACAGTCACAGCGAACGGCTGCGACTCGGGATTGACAGGTACCCCCAAACGACGGATTCATGATAAGCCCAGAACGGGCATGGATACGCCAAGATTCTGAGAACTTGCAACGTGTAACCGAAGCCGCGATATCGCACGCAGGCAGTGGCAAGTAAGCCCAAACGGACTCCGACCAGTCCATTAAGGCAAGGGGAGATTCTAAGAAGTCTCATCGTCGACACCCGAACGTCGGCCTGGTCACAACATGAACAATGCAGTGCGGCATTCGGAGCTGGTATCAAACCGTTCCCGCCAAGGTACCGAGGAAACATGGATTACAAATACAACGCCTTATCGCGCAAACTAATCAGCATGGTTCCGATAACGATATCAACCGATAGCATGAAAAGCATAATCAAATCTCTAAGTTCATCGGGGCCTCCTATCCCCTCTTGTCGTCTCTGAGTCACCGATCATCTCAAGGCCTGCTCGAGGAGCGAAACGTCACCAGAAAGGGAAGTGGCCCTCGACCAGATATGTTCTGGGAGTGCACGTGTGATCATCAAGATAGCACAACATTCTTTCGCTGATGGCGTTCGCACTAAAGCAAATGCAAAATCAGATATTCCTCGTACTGTATCATCCCCGGATGATCCGTACCTCAGGCGATCGTAGCTGCTCCAGACACATCATCTGCGTCTATGAGGCACCGCCAAATCACGGCTTGACCGTGGTTGTTGGGGTGGTTGGTAGCGGGGGATTGGCGGAGGACTCTGATAGTATTGTGTGCGAGCATGAGAAGGGGCATGAGAAGGGGTACGAGAGGAGGAATGCGAGGGATAGGGATAAGGTTGGGAAGGCAGCGGGGCCTGGGCGGGGGCCCAGTGGACGTGTCGTGGAGGCGCTCTTATGGCCCCACGAGGTGGCGGGTACGGAGGGGCCTGTTGGCCGCCCGCGTGCTTCGAGGAACGTAGAGGGGGTAGGGCCAAGTCCCGCTTCTGGTTAGGGTGGAAATGGATGTGGAAGCAATTCATCAACTTCCCAGAGCCCCGTTGAAGAGGATGGGGTCGTGCGGGTGCACGCGGGACAGGTCCTTTGCGCGCGGGTGTGGGTGCGCGAACGAGAGGCCCTTTGCGCGGAGGGGCAGGTGCGCGAGGGACAGTGGCTGGCACAGGCTGGCGCTGGTGCTGGTCACGGTGATGTCCTCGTCGAACCTGAGGACGGGCCTGCGCAACAGGAAGAGGCCGTTTGCCGTGAACGCGTGACATCATCGGGGGTGGTCGTTGGACGTGTTGATGCCCCCGAGCATCGTGCGTTGGAACAGGTTTTCTGAACCTAGTCAACAAGTCGAACGCCATGTCAACCCGCAGTCGCACTGGGGGAAAAGTACGAAGGAGGTGGTGGGCATTCTCCTCACAAGAGGCATTAAGAGCAAATGGTGAATGATAAGGACAGCTATGATGTGAAAGCAATCCAAACATGGAGCT
>JBBPSD010000464.1:0-24084 GCA_038093415.1 Xerocomellus chrysenteron | reverse complement strand
GGGAACCTTGAGGAAGGGGTTGTTGTGGATAAGCGTTGTACTGCTGGGGAGGTGGGCCTTGAGGGGGGACCTGCTGGGGGTATGCATTGTAGGGCTGGGCTGGGGGGCCTTGGGGGTGGATTTGCTGAGGATACGCGCCGTAATTCTGGTATTGTGTAGTAGGCGCTGCGTTGAACTGAGGCTGACCCATTGGAGGACCAGGGTAGACAGTGCCGGTGCCAGTGGTGGCTTCTCTGACCGAAGTGGTCCAGATACCTTTGCCACGGATGGCATTGATGATAGCGTACAAGAAGATGACATCGTAGTATATGAACGCTGGGGACGCAATGTAAGCGCATCAATTATGACAGCAACAAGAACCGTACCGCAGAAGAAGTTCAAGAAGGAAAACGTTTCCACTACCGTGAATTCGTAGCAAATCTGATTGATTGTGGGATCTGTAAGACGGTTAGCTTACTTCGACGGTCTCGTGTCGACGAGACCATTGGCCTACAATTGTTATAAACACATCCAGCAGGGAAGTGGAATGACTTTCCGGCGATAGTATCACCAGCAGTTCCTCCCCACAGAATCCACAACACGACTGCCATGTAGTGTCAGATAGCTAGAAATTAACAACGGGCCATTACGCACAAAACCAAATGATTTCGAATAGAATCGTGGAAGTGAAGACACGATGGCGAAGATTGCCCAACGCCAAACTATTTACACCAGTCAAGACGATAGACGAATGAACGAAGGATTTTCACTCACATCAGCGGGAGGGAAATGATCGTCAGACATGCTACACCAAGCCCAAACGGGGCAAAAGACAAGTAGGTGACCGTATACCCAGCAACTAGGTGCTCGATGTGTGCACAAATGCCCAACACGACGAGTGAGAGGAGTGTGATGAGTACTAAAGGTGGTTAGACGCCTATTCCTTGCGGTTGAACAGCATTATTAGTCTCACTAAAGATGATTACTCTGATCAAAGGAATGATAGCCATCTTCACTGGCTACGGTAAGTGGAGGAGAGAGATTTGAAAGTGTAGAGAGGAAAAAAATCGAGTTGCCGTCATTTTCAATTTGAACTAAACATATAGTGACTTGAAGTCAGGAACTTGAAGTGCCACTGGCAGTGGAGCAGGAGCGCATCACACTCGTTTCCGTAAACTGGCTTGGCCCCAGAGAATGTTGACATAAGAGAATACCAAAGCCTGTGAGGATTTGACTCGGTGAGAGTCAACTTCAAGTTGAAGTCATGATTGAGAACCAGCTAGAAGCGAATAGTAAATAAGTGATCATATCGCAAATACAATATTGTCTCACTCACCTGGGGCCATTAGTCCTACCAGTAGGATCTGCAAAGACGGTGTATACTTTGTAACATTAGCACTTCAAGTTGACCACACGCCATTTCAAGTTGACAGGTGTGAGTGGATCCGGGTGCGGCTAACAAAGGTAAATTCAGGGTTGTTCCTCCGCTAAAACGAGTTGCAAGTTGGCGGTCTGCGGCAGCCGTCCAATACTTAAAAGCTCTCAAATGCGTTTGGTTGGAAAGTCACCAACAACAACGTTACAAACAGGTCTCTGCGGATCAATAGAAAGCTGGCACAGGTTCTTTGAGTTCCTGGTTAAAGGTTAGTTGATGAGTTGGACTTGGGTCTAGCACTGCCGCTGCTCAAGGGATCGGGATAGTTACCGAACTGAGCCTAGGTAGAGCTATATGACGCACACATCGAGTAAGCCGGAGTCCCGTGTACTAGCTATGGGGCATAACAGACCTCTGATCAGGTGGCACGTCATGGACAGGACTGCCAGTTGTCGTCGCACGCCTTCTGATTGGCGCGTAAGAATAATTATCGAAACTGGCGTCTCAGACCAGCCTGTTAATGAGCTAAATCGAACATGGTCTGTCCGCGTAGAAGGTTTGGATTGGTGAGTCACTCTGCGATGATCGGTTGTTTCAATATTTTTGACAGTGAGATCAATTCAGCCAGGATGCTCATCCGACCCCGGAATCCACTCATCGTCGCCAGACCTTTTCCGCCGACATCGGGTACGTATACTAGATTTGCTCTCAGCCGTGAATCAATATATTCGCAGTCGAACGCATCGGACTTTGGGCAATTGCCATTACACTAACCTTGGAGGTGTGTTATTTCAAATGTATGTGTTTCCATTGCCAGGAACATCGTGATGGTCGGGGAGTGCAAGTATTTTCCTACTGTTCTCCACTGCCGCGAACGAGTAAAGCCACGTTTCCTCAGGTTCGCACTAGTGGCACGTGGGGTAGGGCACAACCCTTCAACCTTGGTCCTACTAGGACGATGGCGTCGGGCGAGCGTTCTACCGATATACACTTCGGAATAATGTTGATTCCTGGGTGGTACCGCCTTCGGATTGACCCGAATGTCGAGAGTGTCGTTGCGTCTGATCCTGGTTTTTCGGGAGATCAGCTCAGAGACGGGGTCCTTCCAAAATCACATCACCAAATCAAGCCATGCCAACACTCTTGAAAGCTTGACTTCTGCTAAACAATGCTCCTCCACTGTGTACAGGCTCCGTGAATATATGGGTTTGACTCCGCGACTTGGTCTGCCGCCGACGAATAAATAATCCTCATTCAATTGGGCTTTCCTTGTCCGATCGCCCCGGTCCTGACTTGAATATCTCGCCAGCGTCACTAGGCCCCTCTGCAACCGTCAATTGAACGCGCATCGACGAAATCCACGTTCATACGGACTTTCTACTCACCTTTTGATACAGCACGCACGACGTGAGACGATGAGACCGGACGGAAGCGTTTCGGTTTGACCCATTAGGTCCCGTGCTTCCTCAGCTTCGTCATCTTGTGAGAGGAATACAAAGAACTGCCAGTGGAACGTTTACCCGCGTCAGTAGGTTCGTCTCCAAGATGCGGCGCACAGCCCTGCGGTGAGGCTGTTCGCGAGATTGATATTAGATTGAGAGTTGTAACCTATTGCCCTCACTCCTCTTTGACCCCGTTCAATTACTATAACAGCCGATTAAATTAGATCCAACACATCTGAGCAGGGTCAACCATGTTTCAGCACTAAGTCTAATTCGGGGGTGTACACACGACGTGGAATATCAGGTAAGTGTTCCGAGTGTCCGACACGACCTTGTGGTTTTCGCGCATACAAAACCTTGTCCTTGCGGTGCCTAAAGGCACACCACTTCGTAACTTTACTCTTGCCTTCTGATGGATCAGCCCCCACTCCCACGCTCTTGAGCCGCGACCGAGAAACAGCTTGAAAAGGGTATAGAAATGGCGCTCCCGAGCAAGAAAATAGCGGAATGAGGGTGCGAACATAAGAGCGGCCATGCCTAAAACACGCGCAGTGTATAAAACACATGATAAAATTTCCATGTCACGGCATGGGAGTACTCATTGGAATGGAACGAAAACACGTTTCCTTTGATTCGGGCCGGTCCATCAGAGAAAGTAGTCGGCGGGTGGACGTTTGGCTGGAATCGACCGGACATCCTATGCGAGCGAGGAGTCAGCATACTAGTAGTGCGGTCAGTGCAGGGATGGCAAAAAATGTTATCCAAAAATCTAATTATGCGATGCGGTGAGCCAACCCCGCGTATCGCCTTTAGGTGGATGCAAAAACCCCAGGATATTTATGTAATCCGGATAGGGATCTGGAACTTACCGAAGGGGCATGCGAGAAAACCTTATACTCCTGAGCGAGGTGTTCATCCAGCTCAAGAATCGAAGCAACGTTACCACACCTAAAAGTTGTGACGACGAGAAAGCATTATGACCGGAAATTGATCCTCAGATGAAAGGCCGACACTCGCATGTTCGGAAGTGGAGACCATAAAGACTCACCGATAACAATAGTTAGGAGCACTCCACACGGTGACAATGGTTCCGTCAAACATGAGTTTATAACCTTCCATTGCGAGTTGATGGGCGCGCGCGATGAGGTCAATAGCATTGTTATGAGCGAACGTCTTGGTGATGTCAGCACCGAACAAGAACCCAGCGCCCCGCGGAGATAAACCCCATCCAGTAATGTCTGGCAGTCACGCGCCCCATGGAGCACATCAATTTTAGCAAGCCAGCAGCAACGAGAAAGCCTCACCGTCCGGATCTGACCAGAGCAGATCACACATTGGTCCATCATGAGGCACTTCTTGCTTGCGATCTATAGCACGGATCTAGAGGCGGAGACCAGACGAAAAAGGTTGTGATTGAGCTGAGTCCTCTGCGCGTGTTTCGGAGCCACCCATTGATAGGCTAATACATACTTGATCAATGGCTTGAAGGTTTGGACTCAGACCACCGTGCACGCAAAACACCCGGTCGTCCACTATCGCGCCTAGAGCGAGGTAATCGAACACTTCACAGCACCACCTCCACACGTTCGTACTCCCATACTTCCTTTGGCATTCATCGTAGAATCCGTAGACTTGCGTGATTTGACGAGATTCGTGGTTTCCACGAATGAGAGTGATGCGTTCAGGATATCGGACCTTCAGAGCGAGTAGGAGCAGGAATGTTTCTACACTGTAAAACCCTCTGTCCACGAAATCGCCTGCGGAAATCATGTATGAGTACGGTCGGAGACGTAGCGCACGAGCACTCATCACAGCGCCCTAGATGGACGCACCCATGAAAAGGTAATTTGTTCCCGGACAAAACCCACCAACTTTGAATAGTTCCATAAGGTCATAAAACTGGCCATGGATATCACCGCAGATCTTTTGTCCGTTATTGCGATTCATAATCACAAACATGCGTGTGGAGAGGGGGAAATCAAAAAAGCAATCCGCTGGACGTTCACATCCGTGAGTTCAATTCGAAGCTGATGACTCACTGTCACAGGAGAGTCGACGTGTTGAACATTTGCTTCCTCTATGAGGATCTCACGGGCCTTGAAGCATAATCTCTTCACCTGTTCCTCGGATATTGGTTCACAGCGTGTTAGCTGTTCAATTTGCCTGGAGTCGACCGAGATTTGTTTTTGATTAGGCAACGAAAATTGATCGGAGGTACAGGAGAATGATGGACATAATAATGAGGAACTGCGTGCATCAAAGGCGTGTAACACACCTGTCGAGGTCGCTGGGCATTTTTGGTCGATATGTGTACTAGATAGGACGCTGACTTATAGTAATAGTGAGGTACACCCGGACTAGGTGGCGCTACACTGCCTTTCCGTTCCCAGCCGGGCCGTGCCGCCGAGATGATCGACAACAGACCAATCCTCAGCGGACTCACAGCAGTCACCTATGATTCGATCTTCACAGCATTCTGTACATCAGGCACATGCTGAGGGGTCACATAGGATGGCAAAGGCGATGTATAAACAACATTGTACAGTATCATGCAGTTGGTTATGGACTATATGGTATATACTTCTGATATTTCTGGTGATAGTGATGTAGGTGGCCCGGACAAGGGAACATCCCCGTCGTGGGACAGAATGATACAGAGAGACCGATCCACGAGACAAAAACGAAAAACACAGCAAACGGGAACTAACAAAGACCAGAGAGACGGGGTTTTGAACTGTGAACAAACACGGAAGTTGGTCAACTTAGGATCTTCCACGCAGAAGGGCATCGTGTTTCCATGTTGTTTGGTTGAGGGAGAGATGCGGTGCATGGTATGGGTAGCTGTGTATGGATGAGTGTATGTACGAACTTGACAGCGGCGTTGCTGGGATACTGGACACTGGAGAATGTTGCACATGTGAGACGCGGATATCACCACGGATTACTCGCTCGTCCTGGATGGGCGCCAAGATGGGAGGCGGGGAGTCGTATCTTGGGAGGCTTTGTTGTTGTATCATGGAGTTGTTGTAGCTCCCATGAATGATGTGGCTCTGCGAAGACACGTAACCGTTGGCAAGCCCCGAGTGATCCGACACAGACTCGATGCTATGGTATGTGGGTCCATCGTGTCTATCATCTTGATAGGTAGAGTAGTTGGGTGTGGGTGGTCCAGAAGCCTGGGAAAGGGGGGACACGGAGTGACAAGAGTCTGGCGATGGCGAACTGACCGCATGGTAATGACTCGGATACGACTGCGGATGTGAGATATGCGAAATGGATAGACGAGAAGAGACAGATGAAAGATGAGCAGAAGAAGGGGGGGAGTGATCATGGATATTGTCCATAGACGCATGGTGAAGGGCGGAAGACTGAAGCCTCGGTAAAGGTGACTTTTCGCTGTAGGAGTAATCGTACGATTGATCCACCGCACTCGTTACAGGAGCGTGTGAGGTCGGAGATACATAACCGTAGCTCGAATGCTGAGAAGTTTCGGTGTATGTCGGTGGACTGTCGGTGTAGTGGGATGCCATAGAAGACGGTTGCGAGGTCATATGTCCATTTGTCAATCCATGGGAATGTGGCGAGATCATCGGGTAAGTATTCTCCAATGGAGTTGGGGAACGACTCGAGCTGCTCCCAGAGTGCATACTATCATTGTACACAGGTACATGATGTGCAGTAAATGCTTGTACGAGAGGCGGGGGAGAGTCAGGGGGAGGGGGGATTATCGCATGTTCCAAGGCAGGCGGGGGAGAGGGTGGGTCGCTGGACAGGCGTTCGGGAGTCACAATTGCCGAGGAAGGCCGACTACTTTTTGAGCCATTGGCGCCAACGGCACGCGCTATCGCAGCACGTGTGGCAGAGCTCGAGCTCCTCCGCGAGCCCGGGGAAAGATGGATACGGTAGCTGAATGAATGCGTCAGTGATATGTCAGTCGACTTGGCTGAAACATGCAATCCTGTAACTCCGTCCAGGGTCGAAAATGAAGGCAAGTAGATCATTCCAAGACGAGACAGTACGATAATAGTGAAGGGACAGGGGATCGCAACGTCAATAGGAGGGACATCGATACTTACTGTTGCTGCAGGTTATCTTGCCTGGAACATCGAGTCTCGCAACCGGGGAAGGGGCATCTGTGGTTGCGTTCACCTGTGTGAACGCGAAGATGGCGAGCAAGGTGACCGCTGGTGGTGAATCCACGGTCGCAAGTGCTACAAACATGTTTTTTCTTTGTGCCCGACTGCGGTGTTGGCTGGGCAGGCTGGTTGAGGGAAGCAGAGGTGGAGGACGGTGGGGAGGTGGACTGGCTTGAATCGGAGAGGTATTGGGAGGAGTAGAGAGAGTCTGCGGAGTCATGTTTTGTGGAGTGACGGGGCATTTGACAGAGTAGTGGATATTGGTTTGCAGGGCTGCAGAGACGACGAAATCAAGCCTTGCGGAGGAACAGGATTCCGAGTCGGAGCAGGCTTATGAGGAAGCACCTGTCAAGGCGGTACGGAAAAAATACGTAAGGCGATAAATCCAAGTGAAAATACACGAAATAAATGGGGTGTACCACACAAGAGGTCAGCAATATATTCGATGACACGTTCGGACCCTGAAATCTACTTGGGGCTGCATTTTGGCTTTTCCCGTTATCTGGATCTCGTCGCTAACCGGCAGCTGCCGTCCTGTACGGATGCGCAAATATAATTTCGGCGCGGAACCTTTTACACCTTCCCAATCAAGCTTCTGTCTTCTCTATGTGTGAAACGTCCTCATACATACACCAAAAGCCGCTCTATATATCACCTGCCATTGGAACCAGTGCCACTTCGTCGCCGAAATAAGCCCGTCCAAGTCAGCTGCCGTTGACAGGTCGACTTTGATTTCCACGCGTCCAATCAACGCCGGCGCACCATGTTTTCCTTCGGGCACGTGACCTGTCAACGTCAAATCGGATCCACCTCCACATCACGGTCCAGCCCAACGGACGGCTTAATCGAACAGTTGACTGAATTGCAACCAAGCGACATTGAGCGTAGCCTTGCGGTGTGTGTATGGCGATTTTCATCTTCTTGCGATCAGGCACGCCAATCCAATCCTCCTCCCCTTTTTCGGTGCCGCCTAGACGTAAACGACGTATCAACAACGTGCGATCACCAATCATTTGTCTTCCTTCATTGGCATGTCATTTTGAGTACGACATCTCTTGATCGGTTGATGCGGCTGTGGACCCAATCACATTGAGCCCGCCTTTGAACTTTCTTACCATGGAAACAATCCTACCAAGTCACTTGCTTGTTGAATCAAAGCGCCCATTCGTCCGTCAACCGTCAAAGGTTCTGCCAGCCGATCAGTCACATTCAATATAGCATGATGATGATGGCGCACCGTCGCAGCGAGGTCAGTTCTGAATCCCCCAACTCTCACCAACTCAGCTAGTTTATATCCGTCAACACCTCTCCAAATCCGCTCGCATCGGCTGATCCAATCTTCATGCTCATAAAACGCCTTGCCACAGTCCAGACCACCGCCTCTCCTTGTCGAGATCGGTACAATTTCGCTGAGCTGACCATACAACCAGCTTCAAGTTGGAGTAAACACTGAAAAAATCAACTCTTTTTTGTAACATAATCTTCTCGCTAGTATGTGCGCCTCAGTCGTCGACATGCAGAAGCGGCGTTCTCAAGAATTTCTCCCACACCCAAAGACTGCCATGTCGTAGGCACGTTCACACCCCACCTTTTTCATCGTCTCGATCAGTGTTGTGTATAGTGAACTTAAAAAAAAAACCGCCGCACTTGTTGTCTGTCACGGCGCCGCCCGAGCCGGAAAAGTAACGAGGCCTCGAATGTTCTTCACCCGTCCGCAATCATGAATTTCAAGGCAAGCTAAATGCCTTGCGGTTATCGTTCTGAAATAATCGCGCATATCCATCACGGAGCGTGATTGGTTGAAGATCTACGAAGATGTCGGTACGAGATCAGAACAACCCTGAAGGAGTTAAGCTACGTTACCTATGTACGTACCTGGTCCCCCGCCAATGAAGCAATCTTTACTTACTTTCGGGTTCCGGAGCTACTGGTATGCCGCACCCGCACCCACACTTCCTCCTTTAAGAGAGTGGCTCAGTTTGTGTACTTCATTGTACACGCTTCACAAAGTGCCCCGCCCATTCTTGAATTGGAAAATTGCGGCACGTGTTTTCAACCTGCTTGGGACAGCCCGGCGCCATGTAGTACATGGCGATGCGGCTGCCGCATCAACAATCAGTTACGACCGAACAACCGTCACATTTAATACGGCTTCGGGACACAGCGCCCTATGAGGCGAAAAGGTAGTATTTCAATGTTCAAAGGAGATTGTTACAGTCAACGCCACTTACACAGTAGACTGATTACACATGTCGTTGTGCCGGCCTAGTTCACGGAGCCAGACCCAGGGTCCCGAGCGCCTTCGCAGTGGGGAACCGACGACGAGGGCATGTCGAACGATGCGAATCTACTTGACAACGGCAGTGGGCATGGGGGGATCTATGCCGAAACGCCTTGATGGAGAAAAAATAAACGTCAAACACGGGAGACACTGCGTGCAATGAATCTGTTAGTAACAAGACTGTCACACCCCGGCGCCTGCTGCGGCTCGGAAAAAAAAAAAAGCCAGACACAATACCAGATGCACTGGTGTCATGTGTCTGGCTGGCTTTGGCGGAGCAGAAGAGTCGCGCTCGCGCTCAAGCGATTTTCGAATACTGGCCACCGCCGCCGCATCACTGTAAATGGAGATCTGTCTCTGGTAACGATATTGAGTAGCTGCATCACAAACAACTTGGACCTGACAATAGATGCGCCATGTCAAACGCATCAAGCGATCATCGACGCGGATTCTAAATGACGGCAGCTACAGTCACGTGAGCTGCTGGTAAACATGCTCCCATCTTTCTATCCGCAGCTAGATGGTGCGAAACTATCCGTCAGCATCGGTTTCGTAGAGAGATTTTTCTCTCACCTTCCCTTAAGGCCTTCTAAAATGCGCTCATGCTACCACGTTCATGGCTAGCGGTCCTTATCAGTGGAGATGGCGATTGGGTGACACCGAGTTACGATATACAAAAAAAAATTCCTGCGCTCTATGCCCAGGGAAAAAAAATCGGGGCCAACGTGACCATTAGGTATTGACAGAAGGTTTGGCTCCGGGGTTTTTTTTTCCAGGTCAGCACTGGGAATTGGGCATGTTCCGTTTTGTACCCCCGTTTTGATGGGGTTCGTTTCCCGAAAGGCTCGAACCTTGGTTGACATTGCTGGGACTCAGTAGCGTCTGGATCTAAATTTCTTCCGTCTGTTTCAAAAGGTAAACCATTTGTTTTATAAATCGGTCACATCCCAGACAGGTAAGCTTGGACATTGGGGTCGGACTGATTGAGGAATAGTGGCAAGAACCTTTGTCGGGAAAGGCACCCGTCAAGCCCATCATGATTAGTGGGCTGTGTCAAGCGATCTCACTAACGAATGGGGTGTAGAATGATCGCACGAAACTGAATCTCTTGGGAATCGTTTTGGAGCTTAACTAACATGCTCTGAGAACCGTGCTGGCATGAGTTGTCACTGCAACCAACCCAGCATATCTGTCATCGCACACATGTCATAAAAGCATACCCAACAAGTACATGGGAATGAGTAGATACGGTGAAGTAGTAAAATGAAGCAAGAACCTGACATCGTGGTATCATATCAGCTCCCAATCGGCTTCCTCACTTCAAAGCCGTTGGTCCAAGCGTGCGGGGCTTCATGTTTTGCATTATGATACCAGATGTGGCGCTCGACTTCAGAATCCCACTTCGCGGATCCAACTCTTATCCTGCTCACAATATAAGATTAGAATATGCGAATAGGCTTGCCCATCGTGCTCTTGATGTGCAGCGACTTGACGTTTTGCCAGTTCTTCTTCAGTAGTGAGACCAAGAAGTTGATACCTACAAAACCCGCATAAAGATCGAAATCAGAAGGTCGCGTTAACATTGACGCACTTAGCATGACGTTGGCCAACACTTGGTCGTCTGTCATCTGGACGTGTCCAACGGCAACACCCAAGCAAAGCACTTTTTTGAGCTGGAATTTGATAGTCGAACGGACTTCAACGAGTTTGTTTGCCAAGTCTTCAGAGTGGGAAACCGGGGTTGGGAATTTTCCGGCTGTGGGGCGGATTGGCGTGAATATATTCATCAGCTGCCACCCGCGAATCGGGAACGGCACTCATACCTTTAGAGAGACCGGGGCCAAGCAGACGAGGAATCTGTTTGATAAGGGCCTCGGAAGCTAAGAAAGCGTCGTATTTCTTGGCGAGCTTCTTGACAAGTTTCTTGTTCTTGTTGAGCCTGTGCGGAGAGGTTGTCATGTATTCAGTTCGAGGTAATCGATACTCATACTTTTTCAAGTCATCAACGGACATGTATTCGAGTTCAATTTGCTTGGCACGATCAATGTCGGCCGCATCGGCGAGGATGCAAATGGACATGCGAGGGCGAGGAATGTTGGGCAATCTGCAATGAAAAGATCAGCTCCGAACGAGACAATCGGACGAGAATGATTATTACTTTACGGTTCCCGAGAAACGTTTGTCTCTCTGGGGGTCGTAGTTCTTGAGACCGATTTGGAGCTCGATTGTCTCCACAAAGTTGCGTTTTTTCTCGTCATTGGCGGCAGCAAGAAGATCTTTGACGGAGCCCCGCACGCTTGACACTGAGAGCTTACTTCCGCTGTTCGCAAACTATCAGCAGACGAGCGGAAACACATATCGTTCTCCATACCTCATGCTTTTGTTCTCCTGTCCTTGCCGGGGGTGGATTCAGAGATGATATGGAAAATTAAGGTTTGGGTGGCTAAGAGACATATACAGTGTGACATGACTCAGTAATGTCACAGCATGTCTATATCCGGTATGCCTCACGTGACCATCACACGTCATGCCCTGTTGTCTGAGACGAGGAAGTTAGTGCGGTTCTATCCTTCTGGAACACAGAAGCTTTTATCTGTGAATGGTCTTTCAATACCCTTGTCTGTATCCGCCATATTTGTATTCTGTTTGTTATACTGTCAATATTTCGTAACATTAGCCGTGAAGGTATGTTGAAATCTCCAGATTGTATTTGCAACTCACGCTACTCTCTTCCGAAGAACTATGTCACAACCGTGGCCGGTTCACCTGTATGTGGCGTATACAGCTCTCGGCCATGACGACTGAATTTATGTTATAGCGAAAGTACATCAGAATCTGACCAAGCCTCGCTGTCTCCCCGAACAGCGCTCCTCTCACCCCCTCCCTTCGAAGATGTCGACCCACCGGGACGAATTCCTCGCGGCCCGGGCGTCAAATTCCGTCGTGAGCGCGAACGAGCACATTCTACCGCGTCAACGCGAGACCTATTGGAAATGCTCGTCAACGAGGAGTACGAATCGAAGCAGACGCGCAAAATCCTGTACACTGCGTTTGATCGGCTCGAACGCGAAACCAAACGCGCGGACGCCGCTGAAGCGCGTATAGAAGAAACGATACAGCAGGCACGAGCTATCAACGAAGCCAGAGTAGCTGCTCAGCAACAAGCTGGACGCGCGCAGGAGGAACTGAAGCTGTACAAAATGCAGCTGGACAATGCCCAGAACGAAATTCTTCGTGCACAGGACGTACTCAAGGCTATTGAGGCACAGCGTGATGAAGCAGAGGCAGCGGCCGTCTCTGCTCGTTCAAGGGCGCGTAGGCTGAATGAGGAGCGTTTGATAGAATTGGCTCGAGAGGAGGGTCGTCGATTGGGTTTCGAAGAGGGTGTTCGCCGGGGTAGGAGAATGGGTTACAAGGAATCCTATGAACCAGAAACCGATTATCCACGTGACGGCATGCGAGAGGTGGCTACCGTGTTGGTGGACAGGTTACTCGAGGGCCGTGATGAACCAGAAGAAATCGAGGTCCTGGAGGAGCCCACCCCCATCCCACCACCCTCCATTTCTAGGACTACTCCTGAGGTGCATCGCATCGAAACCCCGGTCAACTCGTCACTTGAAAACCAGCGTCACAGCTCCCGCAGCAGGCTAGATCGTTCAGACAGTGCGAGCAGGAGTACCCTGGGGCGTGCACCTGACCCAGTGATCCTTTCTACTCCGACACGAAGCATCCCTGCTGGTATACCATCCATACCGACAATCACCAGCCAGACGTCTCGACCACAGTCAGTGTCTCAACCGTGGGTAGGTCCTCCTACCGAGCCGCCATTCAGCAGACCTACTTCCAGTCGGAATTCGCCGCCGAGTAGGCGCCACTCTGATGTCCCCCCAGACAATTTTATCCCAACGGCTGATGCCAACCATAATATTTCTCTTCCACCTCCTCACGAATTACAACGCAGCATACCTTCTACAACGCATTCTCAACCAACCTCGGGACCGGCCCCGGAGAGAGGCAGGAGCCGCGACTACATGTATGACAATTACCCTCCTCCGCGTCGGGGTTCTCCCGATGAATCACTGGCCTCTGCCCAACAATCCGCCGCTTCGACTATTTCTCAGCTTGACATAGTTGGTTTGCCGACTGGTGCCAGGCATCGAGATCGATCCCAGGGGTTGAGCGTCATCCACGAAGACGCGAGCATGCGGTCGGAACGCATGTCAGATTACTCACAAACGATTGCATCCACCTCCCAGGCAGGGCGGAATTCATTCCCAGAAATGAGAAGCAGCGAGACACTGCGCCGGGACAGGAAAGCAAAACAACGACTTGCAGATGAACTGCGATATTCTGACCCTTCAGAGGCCGAGGAGTGGAGACGACAGCCTGATAGTGTATGTGTCTAGTATATCAATTCTCTTACCAACTGACTTGTCTATTTTTTGTGCCAACCCTAGTCACATTCTCAACAACCTCACGACGGCCCTCCGAGGCATCGCCCATCCCTTATCACAGTGCCAACACCGCTATCCCCTCCCAGAGGCCTACAGCAGCCAGATTCTCGACACCGACGATCGGCTTCTGAGCGTCAGGGTCGCTCAGAGACGCGGAGTGAACACAGAGATCAACGTAGACCGCTCTCGTCAGATAGTTCCGTCCCTGAGATCAACGTTGAGCCTCCGGTAACTACTTCATCTTGCCCTTTTTTGGATCGACTAACGTTACTTGAATGAAAATGGCAGTCAGGGCCCTCATCTGATGCTCCATCAAGAGGACGTGGAAGCGTTCCTGTCAATGGCTTGTTAAGTCCCGACCACGCCAACCACCCTCTACCGGTTCCTGCGCCTCCAAGAACTAGCGGTCGCGGTTCGCCGGTCATCCCGAATTATTCAGTGGCTCCCCAAGCAAACTTGGCAGGGCAGATCTATACTGATGGCCAAGTTCCCCCGGGTTTCGTCCGGTCGCCAAGCTCTTCTCAGGGCCCAGTAATACCTCAAAACACGGGCGGTGGTGCCCCGCCTCCGTATAGACCTTCATCTGAGGGGGGAACTAATCGGTCGAGGAGTCCTATATCCTTTTACGCGGCGTCACCAGTGCCTGCTGGAGTCACGTATCCCGCGCCTCCCGTATCTCGGTCCGCCTCATACAATGCAAATTCCTATCCTCAGAGCGTAGACAGTAACCCTTCGGTCACGTCGGAGGGGCGCCGCAGGCGTGATAGCTTAAGCGCCACTGCTGGGATGACGCCTGCTTCCAAGGCCATGCCAGTACAGTCGACAGGCAGTGCCGACGGTGGTGGTCGCGATTCCCGCGATTCCAGGCGGCGGTCGACCGTGTCCTTGGCATCTCAGCAGTCCCGACCGTCCTATTCCCGATACAACTCAAGCTTGTACAACGATCCTGCTTATCTCGCCAGCAGTGAATCCTTCGTGGACTCTGTCACGGGCGCGAACACGACTGCAAATGGCGGTGGTGGGCCAGTCAGACCTGTGCGTGTGCATGGATCGCCTGCGTTTATGTATGCTACTCTGGGGACGAACGAATAAGCGGATAGTGTCGTGTATTTTTTCCTTTCTTGTTTTCATTTTTGTTGTTGTTTGAATGTTGAGTTATTCGGTATGTTCCGTGTAGTAGTGATCACATGTATTTGCAACCGTAGGTAGATCGCTCAGATCCTTAGTTCGTTAGGTTACCATGAACGACACTTCCCAGAAAATGTCAACTTCCCGGAAGAGTGTAATACTGTCTTCAGTCACCAAGCGGTGGGGCAACAATGTCACTTCGGAATTGACAGTAGAAGGAGGCACGGCCATTATGATATATGGCTACCTATCCCGCACTAGTCATCATATCGGCCACATGAGAACGTTTGCTCACCCACTTTTTTCGCTGGAGCAATGTCATGCACCGATCGGCATGGGAACTATCGTCAGCATCCGGGTCATTGATTTTCAAGCTGTGTGTCGTAGGAAAGGAAAGATTTTGGGAAATCACACGAAACGCCCTCGCACGCTATCATGCCTCGAATTGAACCCACGGATTAACGTGTAACCGATGTCGACAACGGGCCCGGTGAGAGTCGAACTGATTATGATCTCTACCTTCGCACTCGTCTTGTCCTATATGTATATCTCGGTCGATGGAGTCATGGTGGACGACCCGTCGGGAATCTCGGTCGCACGCAAATGCCGAACCTTATCATGGTTCAAACGTTCATGAATGGCGTCAGGTGCTCCAAAGGTAACTCGCGGGACAAGTACCGATCGGTCGGGCAGAGATGAAGGGGCGACTTTGTCGTCGCCATGGAAACGTTAGACTTGATCAACCCTACAATGCACCTTGACAATAATCAATTGATATGAATATGAACCGAACCGTTGAACAGTTAGCGCTTCCAAAGGCCTGTCTGAGAATCTGCACGCCAACCAGATGATGGTGTTGCCTCGAGGTTGTACCGCTCCGTCGCTACAGCACTTACATCACAAAAATTGTAGAATTCAAACATAACCTTATGTAGTTAGGTATGGTCGTATAAGTCTTGTAACCAATATTAGTTATGTGCGACCCAAGGTCAGGAATATATGACAATCCTGATAAACTTCAACGATTCAATAGAGACATATAAAGTCTGGAACATCAAGCTTATTTCATATGAATCACCCACTCGCTCGAATAATGACACCCAGAGCATACTTGACATTCCAGAACAATGTAATGCATTTTATTTGGTTACAGTGAGGGGCAAGTGATACATGAGTGCTAGCATCTATCCGGTGTCCATACCATGTGAATATGCTGTTGACAGTGTGGAAAGTGAGTACAAACGAGAGTGGGCAGAACACCAGATCAAATCCGTGGCAATGGAGTCTAGGAATGGGAAGAACCTCAAGTGTCAATGAAACTGTTACAATTTCTCTTTTCTTTTCTTACATCGCTCGTCGGTTGACTTGCTCTTGCATTGCATTGACTTCTCGCCATCCTTTTGCGGATGCCTTACGCCTAAACCCGGCTTCCACTACTTTGCGCCGCGCATGGCTTGCTTCTTTTCTTTGTCTTCTCACGTACGTCCCTTTTACTTCATGTGCAACGTGTTGTACAGCCTGCTTCCTTCTATCGCATGGACCACTTACTCCTTATATCCGTCTTGGCTTTTCTGCCATGAACACTGCTTGGTCCGTGCGCCGGGTCTCCATGTATATATATATGACGATACTTCCTGTACTTTTCCCTTAACTTGAATCTACTTGATTCTCCCTTGTCCTAGGATCTCTTTGAGTCTCCGTGCTACTCTTGAGTGCACGCTTCCTTGTAAAACCTTGACCTTGAACTCCTTAAGCAACCAATCGTTGCTGGGAGTTGCTGCGGAAGCCCCCAGCATCCTTCGCTCTTGAAGAAGCCCTTCAGGAACCCCCTTGTCCTTATCCTTCAAGTCTACGTTTGCCTCTACCCGAGTCAAGCGTAACAGAAACAAAGCCTTCACTGGTGATGCAAAGACACAGAAAAGTCTTCTCACGTACCTAATAGCATCTACCTCCTGGTATGGCAAGATTTTGATTTCCTCTTCCTGCCGGAGCCATCCCCTTCTTCATCAGGTTCATCCTGTGCATTTCTTTTGCCCTTGGCCTTTGAACTGATCCCACCTTTCTTGCTTGGGATCGGGGTGCTTGGCACTGCAAGTTCTGGGTCATCAGAAGTGGTACCATCGCCAATACTGAAACGGACTTGGCCACCTCCTGTTACAGACCCATATTAATTTTCCCAGATTTCTCCCTATTTTTTCTGATTTTCTAGAGCGACTTTCACATTTAGCCCCTATCTATTAACCCCTATCACCCGAAACCACCAAATGCTCAAGTCCCCTCACAGTCCAGACTCTTTCGCCTCATGGGTACTATGTGTATTGCAGTGTGCCTGTTACACGAGGCGTACTCTTGATAGGCCAAGCGGAACCTGATTGTCTTGAGGGAGGTACTCACGAAGAGACACTTCGTCCTCAAGTCAATCCGAAGGTCTAGTGTCGAAGGTTCTGAGGAACAGAGGTCTTAAGCCGATTGCTCAAGGATCCAAGAATACGCTAGATTGCGTAGAACAAGAATGAGTGCTAAAGTACATGCAGCGGCCTACTTATACTAGGGGACGCGTAAGTGTAGAACTCCATAGAACAAGAAGGAATTGATGAGTAATAGGAACTACGTGTCCGATACGAGAGAATCGGACAAAAGGTGAGGCTGTCCAAGATAAGCGTAAGCACAAATGAGTCAACTGATACCTTCCCGTCCGGTAGTAGTAAAGGGAGAACGGCGCGGGTCATAGTTCAATAAAAGAAGAGTTCAAAGAACTCAAAAGAATCAGAGAATGTACCCAATCGTATGAGAACATACCGAAGAGTAAATGAGTACGGCGTAAGAACGAAAAGAGAAAGGTACCATGATAAAGGAGGCAAACTGTAACATTACCCCCTTCGTACAATCGAACCCCAGGTTCGATCAGAACTCCACGAGGCAAATGCCTATCCCAAGTTGGAAGAGTTCCCAAAGATATGGGTGGCCTGTTCAGGGGAAAGTACAGCAACCGGGCAATCGTCAGCGACGTGTCCTCCTTGGTCACATAGGTTACACATTCTCGCGGGGCAAAATCTGGCGCTATGTCCCCATCTGCTACAAAAGTCGCATTGGGTAGACAAACAAGAGGTTTGAGGGTGTCCTGGGGCGGAGGTGTGGCAGTGTGGGCAGACGTAGAGGGGACAATCTTCACGATAGTGACCTGCACCATGGCACCGAAAACATTCAGTAAGAGCAGAGGCGGGGCGGCGAGTTACTGGGACATTGAGAAGGCGAGTTGGAGCAGAGAGGATGGGACGATTATTACCAAGTTGTACTATGAAAGAACGATTGGCGTTCACGGCATCTTCGTCTAGACCGTATTCAGGGTCGACGGCAGTGAGGGAGGAGGATGTATCGGACAAAGCGGGGGACGAGATTCGTGCGAGTAAAGACGTGGTAGGAGAATGAGGCGGGGGAACCGGGATGGGAGAAGGAGTTCGAAGAGGCGGGAGTTCGGACTGAGCAAGGTAATGGTCTCAATGTTCCATGGTCATGGAGAGGAAGACGCGTCGAAATGTAGGGTAAATAGTTGCCGGGGGAATTTGTTCAACAAAGGAATGAAAGCCGTGCAGATGAAGAATAGACAAAATCCTGTCGGGGAGTCGGGCGAGCGACATTCTCAGAGGGACGCCGAAGTCGGTGGGTAAGTCTTGTGGAGCGGAGAGGGCATGGTACCGTTGTGCAGTTGCGACATCATGGAAGAGACGAACTAGCTTCTGACTAATCAGATCCTCCTGGAACAAAGGGAGGTCTTCTATGGTGCGGAGGACGACGGGGTTGGCGAGGATGGCGGCGTAAAGAGAATGGGCGGCAAAGGTGGGTAAATAAGTAGGATACACTCGTCGTGATCGCAACGGGGAAGTAGTTGAGGAAGAAGATAACGAAGACGAAGAGATTGAGGACGAGAGAAACGACATGTTCGTCAGGGAATAAAGCGAAGTTCATTCAATAGGGGGGTACTTCACGTAGAGACACCACTTCCTAGAGAAGAGAGGAATAGAGAGGGGACGGAGCGTTAAGGAATATGATGGGTCCTCTTATATGCTTTGAGAATCGTGGGGGCATGACGGAGATTAACTTCAGGTTCCCACGTGTTTTCAGAAGAGGGATAGCCTTTCCATGCGGTCAGGTACTATTGTCGGCCAGGGGAGCCCTTGTGAGAGACAATGTGATCGACTTCGTATTCTTCTTCAGAGTCAATTACATCAGGAGGAGGTCGGGAGAAGGAGGGACCATGTGCTTCGGTTTGACGATAAGGAGATAGAGGGGTGGCGTGGAACACATCGTGTATTTTCCATGTGGAGGGAAGGTGTAAGCGGTACACGAGGGGAGATAGTACCTGAGCGATTTCAAAAGGACCATGTCGTTTGGGTGCAAGTTTCCGAGAGGGGTAAGGAATCTGGAGATTAGTAGCTTCTAGCCAAACTTTATCTCCGACTTTCCATGGGGAGAAGTTTCGAGAAGATCGTTCTATCATGATCAGTCGGGCAGATTCATGTGCTGCAAGGGCTTCCTTTCTTGCTGAGTCTAAAGAGGAGAGGCGACTTTCTAAGGCAGGGAGGAAAGTCTTGCCAAGAGAGGGGTAGGAACGAGGGTCATATCCGAGGAGGAGAGAAAAAGGAGAGACTTTGGTTGAGCTATGAGGAACTGAATTATGTTGAAATTCAGCGGCCGTAAGAAACTTGGACCATTGATGCGGGTTGTTGGCACAGAAGATGCGGAGATAGGTTTCGACTTCTTGATTGGTTCGTTCGGTCTGTCCGTCAGTCTGAGGATGGTAAGCGGTAGAAAGTCGAACGTCATATTTGAGGATCCTGGCAAGTTCTCTGGCGAATGCTGAGGCGAACTGTGGTCCTCGGTCGGAGATGAGGATATCGTGAAGTCCGAAGCGTTTGAACACGTGATCGAAAAAGAGTTGGGCAATACCGTTCGCGTCGATAGTTTTTGAACAAGGGACTAGGATTACCCCCTTCGTAAGGCCATGGTCGACCACGACCATGAGAGAGTCATATCCGTGAGAAAGGGGTAGGTCGGTGATGAGATCAACAGAAAGCTGTTTGAACGGTAAGGAGGAGGAGGATTTAATGGGAGACAGCGGCGGGGTTGCGGGATGTGTGCGGACTTTGTTCTGCTGGCAGACGGCGCAGCCAGTAATGAAGTTATTGACGAAGACGGAAAGTCCAGGCCACCAAAAGTCTCGTTCAACGATGGCCTTGGTGCGAAATCGCCCAAGATGGCCCGAGAGGGGAGAGGAATGGATAGAGTGAAGGAGAGAGGAACGGGCGGGCGGTGGTACATACATTCGACCCTTGTAGTATAGGTGTCCATTGTCAAAAGTCCAGTCAGCGAGGGAGGAACGTGGAAAGAGAGGTGTATCATCGGATAGGTTTTGAATAGCACGAAGTACGAGAGGGTCGGTGGAGGAGGACGACCGAATGTGCGGGCGAGGGTGAGATCGAGGGCATTAATCACGGCGGGTTCAGGAACGATAGAGGTATTGTCATTGTCGAGGGAAGTGTCGACTTGGTTATAGCGAGAGAGGGCGTCAGCGGGGGCGAGTTTAGCACCAGGGAGGATTTTCCAGACGATGTTGAAGTCCTGTAAGAAAAGAGACCATCGGGCTTGCCGACGAGAAAGCTTACGGGGGTCCTTTAGGTAGGACAGGTTCTTGTGATCGGTGATGATAGTAACAGGATGAGATGTTCCCTGAACATATTGCCGCCATTCAGTGAGGGCAAGGATGACCGCAAGGAGTTCCCTATCGTAGATGTCGTAGTTTCGTTCGGCAGGAAGGAAAGTTTGAGAAAAGTAAGCGCAGGGGTGGAGATCTCCATTGGTATCGGCTTGGAGTAAGATGGCACCTGCGGCGAATAGAGAAGCGTCGGTCATAATGGAGAATGGTCGAGTGACGTCGGGAATAGATAGTACAGGTCCAGAAGAAAAGGCGGTTTTAAGGGTGTCGAATGCCCATTGTTGAAGATTGGTCCAGGCCCATGGCTGATCTTTTCGTGTGAGTAGATTGAGGGGAGCGACAACGTTGGAGAAGTTGGGGATAAATTTGCGATAGAAGTTCGCAAATCCAAGGAAAGATCGAACACCTTTGACTGAGGCGGGGGGTTTCCATTCTTTAATGGCAGAGAGTTTGACAGAGTCCATCTCAATCCGTCCCTGGCCAATAATCATACCAAGAAATTCAATGCGTGGAACGTCAAAGGTGCATTTGGAGAGTTTAAGAGAAAGTCCGTGTTTCCGGAGTCGAAGGAGTACGCGACGAGTTCGTTCATGATGGAGTGCAAGATCGCCCTGGGTGTGGATTCCGAGGTCATCCATGTAGATCTTGAGCCAGCGCTCAGCGATCATATCTGCGAATATGTGATTCATAAAGGACTGGAACGTAGGTGGTCCGTTGCAAAAGCCAAAGAACATAATGGTGGGCTCGAAAAGCCCGAAAGAAGTGATGAACGCTCCTTTCCATTGGTCTTCTTCACGAATGCGGATATTATTAAATCCCCATCGGATGTCAAATTTGGTGAATATGGTAGAGTCTTTCATGTCGTCAATTAACTCCGGGATCAGAGGTAGGGGATAAGCGTTGCGAATGGTGTGAGAGTTTAGGTACCGGTAGTCCTGACAAGGGCGTAGTGAACCGTCTTTCTTTGCAACAAAGAAGAAAGGGGCAGCTTGTGGAGATTTGGATGGGACAATCCGTCCAGTCTTAAGGTGCTCGTCGATAAACGCCTTGCATGCCTCTTGCTCTTTCGGGTTGAGGGGGTATACCTTAGTGATTTTCGGAACGAATGAGGGTTTAAGGTCTATGGTATGGTCATAGGATCGGTGAGGAGGGAGAATATCGTGGGTTTTCTCAGAGAATACATCTTCGAGATCAGAGCACCAATCAGGAATCTTCTGTTCTGGGGCTTTAGATGCCTGTGCGAGCTCGGTGGACAGCGTGATCTTGTTGAGATGTTCGCAATAGAGATCCTTCTGGGGGAGGTGCTCACGAAGAGACGCATCATCCTCAGAAGAATATTGCTGTGAAAAGAGCGACGCAAGTTCCATGTCAGAATCACATCCGAGCCAATGAAGTAGATATCGTTGGGGAGTTAGATCGTCCTCATTGTTCGGGTGGACGGTTTTGGGGAAGGAAAGGGTATTACTCTTCCAGTCAATGCGAGGGTTTATGGATCGTAACCATGGCATTCCTAAGATGATCTGTTTGCGTCCAAGACTGACGACCATTAGGTCTAGGCCGTCGGATCCGTGTGGTAATACTATGCGGGTGCGGGCCTTCCAAAGGATGGTCCCTCGTCGGTTGGGTGTTCCGTTGACGTTGAAGGCGCCAATGGGCTGAGGGAGCTTTTTTAAGGGGAAGTTGGCGAGTGACAATAGTCCGAGGTCAATGAAGTTTCCGGTCGCTCCGGAATCAACAAGGGCGGAGGTTTCGACGGTTTGGGTTCCGACTAGTAGCTTGACAGGAAAGCGGAGAGTTCGTTCATTGGAAGGTGCTACTAGTACATGAGAGGTAGTGGGAGAAGGCAACGTCGAGGTGACTTCTCCGTTCAAAAATCCTGAGTGGAGACGACAGAAATCTCTTCCTTCGGTTCTTCGTAACACATCTGGAGTACTTGAAGGATCTCCGTCTCGTTCTTCCCTTGAGTCTTTAGGGAATTGATGTAAGTTTCGATGGGCGAAGGGGTCTTGGTGGGGGAAGTCATGGTGGGGGCCTTGGTCTCGGTAGAGCGAATGGTCTGGGGACGCGGGTAAGCTCCGGTGGGGGTGTTTCGGGCGTTGTTACATTTGTTGGCACTGTGGCCCTTCTTCCTGCAACGGAAGCAAAGTCCTTCTTTGATGCATCTTGCTCTTTCCGTAGGGGTGAGCTTAGAGAGGGAAATGGCATCAATGTCCATGGCGTTGGGGTCATGAGTAGCTCGGGGGGAATGGATAGTGGAAGGAAGTCGTCCTCCCTTTAGCGCAAGGATTCGCATTTTCTGAGCATGGAATACCTTGGCTTGTTCGATCCATTTAGCGACGGTGGTGGGTATCGAGGACATGGAGAGAATCATAGTTGCGAGTTGTTGGTCAAGTCCTAAAGAGAACTGGTCTATGAGGGTGACGTCGTCGGAGATTCCTGCCTTAGAGGCAAGGTTCTGGAAATCAGTGATATACTTTTGGAAGCCATCGTCCATGGCTCCATCAGGACGTTTGAACGATTTCTGGGCGAGCTTGGTGAGCTCGAAGCGCGCGGTTGCCTTGGTATCGTAGGGAAAGAAGGTGGATTCGAAGTTAGATGCGAACTTGTCGAAGGTTTTCTCAGAGTTAGCGATGGAAGTATCTGCCATTCTGTCGTACCACATTTCTGAGAAAGAGACTCCTCGTCCCTTGCTCATCTTGTTCAGTGTGGTCATGACCTTGTCGGTGTCAGAGGTGTAAATCGTAGAGTTGATGGAAAAGTAAGCCTTCATAGCTTTGATCCATCGTACTACGTCGGAGGGTTCTCCAGAAAAGTCTGCGGGGAGTGCCGCCTTAAGTTCTGTGGCCTTAGTGGACATGGGTACGGCTGGTGGTGCTGGGGGTGCAAGTGGTTGCCTAGGTGGTGCAGGGGGAACTGCGCTTTGTCTGGGTGTTCTTGGGGTCTGGGTGTTCGAGGTCGATGGTACAATGGTCGAGGGTTCTGGGGAAGATGATTGTTCTTCCTCATTGTCAAGTTCTGGGTGGTTTAGCCCGTAGGCTCGTCGTATGGTGCGGTAGGAAATGGTTCGAGTGTGGTCAGTCCTACTCCTAGATAGGAGGGACGAAAGGAGATTCTTGTTCTTTTGTTATGCGAGGCATACTCTTGATAGGCCAAGCGGAACCTGATTGTCTTGAGGGAGGTACTCACGAAGAGACACTTCGTCCTCAAGTCAATCCGAAGGTCTAGTGTCGAAGGTTCAGAGGAACAGAGGTCTTAAGCCGATTGCTCAAGGATCCAAGAATACACTAGATTGCGTAGAACAAGAATGAGTGCTAAAGTACATGCAGCGGCCTACTTATACTAGGAGACACGTAAGCGTAGAACTCCATGGAACAAGAAGGAATTGATGAGTAATAGGAACTACGTGTCCGATACGAGAGAATCGGACAAAAGGTGAGGCTGTCCAAGATAAGCGTAAGCACAAATGAGTCAACTGATACCTTCCCGTCCGGTAGTAGTAAAGGGAGAACGGCGCGGGTCATAGTTCGATAAAAGAAGAGTTCAAAGAACTCAAAAGAATCAGAGAATGTACCCAAT
>JBBPSD010000463.1:0-24090 GCA_038093415.1 Xerocomellus chrysenteron | reverse complement strand
CTGAGCAATAGCAAAGCGACGATTGGATCTTCTGTTACAACGATTTTGATGAGTGGAATTGAATCCTTCCAACAATCTGTCATTATAATTCACTCTATTCTCTGGAATAGAAAAGGGTTGAGGCAGAGGTAGAGGAGCAGGTGGGAATACTGGATGTAATGGTAGCATGTTGAACTGTGGAAAAGGTGGTGGTGGAAGGAATTGAGGAGGAAATATAGGTGGTGGTGGTGGTGGTTGTGATGGTGAGTGTAGACAACGCATCCTCTGAAGATCATGATGTGCAATCTGATAACGTGGTATGCCTGGATATTGGTTTACAGGCACAGGAGGATGATGCTAAATTTTTTGATCAATATTATATTATATATATGATGAGCATTGAACACACCATTAAAGCATCAGCAACATTCTGAGGTATTTGAGCAGGATAAGATGGATGGCAACAGGATGGGGGAGAGCCAAGAGTCCTTTGGTTACATTCAGCCTGGTGAGAAGTCGACCATGCACGTTGAGGAGAGGTTGGAGGAGAAGCCCTATGTTTGAAATTATGTTACAGAAAGCAATATGATATTATAAAACATGACTTACATACATAAGGACTCAGATCAGGGATCTATAAAAGAAAACTCGAAACTACTGCCTCATGGGGACAGCAAGAAAACACTGAGTACTTGGACAGCAGAGTTGCAGGACAGGAACCAGAGATTTCAGAATTTTACTTGTTATTCCTAGCTAGCCAGCACTACTTCGTAGGTGAAGTATTGACCACATGACATTATGGGTGGTCACGCGAACCCACACAGGTTACGACCCTGGAACGTTCCTACACTGCAATATGGAAATGCCAACAGCACAGCAAATACCCGTTTCGATTCCCTGATGTGAAACACAGGGGAAATCTGGTGGATATGACCAGGAGGCATGGTGCAATGCCAAACTATGCTTTAGATCTGGATCGTATTCCCAGGGCGATCACGTAGCCAACGGTAATTTATACCCCTACAAGGGCAATGCTTTAATCCTAGCTCCGGGTGCTCGTTTAATGTCAAGAGTCTTAAGACATAACACTTAAGAAGTGAAAGGATTTTTTCCGATTTTTTTGAAGGCTGTATGTTGTACAGAGCTGACAGTATAGCAGGGAGTGGCAGGAAAATGGGCGAGGTGCAACGGCTGAGTTCAAAGTGGTTGGCGACGGCTGAGTTCAAATTGCCACATGGTTTGGATCGTACGAAAGAGGAAGTTTTGTATTGGTAAGTGGTGGCTATGCAAATAAGCGGCGGCTAAGTGCCATCACACATTTTCCCACCCGTTCTCCCATAATCTTATTGATTCCATATTTATGAGTGTCCTTGCCTACTGAAATCTGCAGATTGCTTCTTGTTCATGATTCAGCCTACTAGCATTTTCCATGTCTGCTAATTGATCATTATAAAACAGACTGTACAAGTGTGAAGCCTGATTCGAAATGTCACCTAACCACTTTCTCTACTTGGCCGAAGGTGTGGGAAGAAATTTGTAAGTATTGTATAGCACATGTTGATTAAAGACACTTTTGACCAATGCTACAAATGCTCCCAGGAATTATATAGCACTATCAATTGTGTATATCATTATTATATATCCTATAAGGCTTTACAGGATAGCTAAAACTATATATGAGATTATCTTTTCAACTAAATTTCCCTGATTCTATGTTCATGTAATTCATATATTCATGCAATCCATACATATGTTCATGCACACACCAAGTTACTTAGTCCACATCTTCAGTTCACAGTAAGCACTAGCCATCACACCTGTCCACTGATGGCCATCACAAGTTCCCATCTAAAGTACATATCATGGCCTCATACTGAATGAACCTTTCCATTAACATTTTTATTGTGATCCTGGAGTCCATGGATATGGAGACCATCTCTAGCCTTTGCTGTATGCACTCATGGCTGAACAATGCCATAGTTGCCATACAAGAGCTCAAGCTGCCCTGAGACTTGTGGCACCATCCGGCCTGCCCTGCATTCTCTCTGGCCTAGATTCAGCTTCTGCCACATCCATCAACCAGGGGAACTGTCAATGTAGGGACCATCAGCATGCACAACACCTGCAGTGGCTCTATGAAATGGGCTCTCAATATCCATCCGCCTCCCTTTTTCACTTCTTCAGCATATCCCTATATTTTATTAATGTTTCAAAAGCCCACCCTTGGGGACAGGCATGGCAGGAACTATGGCCAGACATATACATATGGGAGAACATCTGCATAGTCACTACACACCTCCCAAAACTTCAGAAATTGAAAATAGCATTCCATGGTGATTATAACCACATCAGGTGGCTGAAGAACTTGAAGAAGGAAGAGAATCGGAATATGGCACATTTGAAGAGTTTGTGTTTGGAGGGAGACATCAGTGTGATTATGGTTGGAATATAGGAGGTCTGTAATGTTTCCACAATGGCACTCAATGCTCCATACTGTGACGCCTTTAGTTCTCAAACATACATAACTCAGGTTATGGGAAATATATGGTGGGGTAAATAGCAGCTACTATGAAAGGAAAACATGAAAGAAGTCTGCTATAAAGAAGGAGCCATCATGTACATGTCATAGTGCTGGCCTGTCCAAAGAAAAAGAAAAAGACTAGATATTTAATACTAAGTGGATTAGGGTAGGTATTAGCTCCATCAGCTCTACCTGCTCTCCTTCAGTCCACACCACTGAACCTCATTCCCACACCCAGAGTGTCTTGAGGAAACAACCCAACCAAGTCAAGAAAGTGTGGACATTTTCATGTTGCCTGTAAGAGGAGGTGATAACCCTGAGCTCATGCAAGCTAGACAGGGTTGCCATAAAGAAAAAATTGCCAAGCTCAGCATGTGCAGTGATGGACAGGGATATGAGCATGGGGTGGATAAAGGGGGTAAAGAATCCTGCAAAATGAGCTTCACACACACCACAAAGCAAAAGGACTTGGAGGTTGGGACATACAACGAGGGCCATGCTTAACACACCCCCACTGCTGTAGTGCATGTCCAGCTCTGCACATTTGCCCAACATAGATCAAAAATTGCATAGCATTGCCTGCTGCCTACCACCTGTATGCTTTGAAGGGGGCCAGGTGTTCCCACAGCAGAGGGGGTTTCTTGCTCTCTTGAATCTGAAAGGTTATAGAGCAAGAAGGGCACCAGCTTTCATTTGACATAAGCCTCTCTTCCAGTTTGCCATTGAAGTCATACAGCACTTTGAAGAATTTCAAATTTTACAAATCAAGTTGAAAATTGAGTCTTTATCTTTGCCATGTAAAATAATGACAAGCATGTGGAGGTTCGGATATGAGTATGAGGGTGGGTGGAGGCTCCCTGCAGTGGCAGGGCCAAAGATCAACAAATCCAGATTGGGGCAACAGTCAAGCAGGATGATAAATTTCTTTGCTTCATAGCTCACAACTTCTGGGAGCCTGATGGCAAGGCAAGTGAGGTTGCCCCATCCCATGTCCAGCAATGTACCCAGCTGGGGGAGATTAAGAACCAAAATAAGGAGCTCATGCATTGCACTTTCCCCCTTGTTGACTGACCAGCCATGCAATGACTGTCTGCAGAATCACTTGGGTGCATCTTCATAACATGCTTACCCAATAAGCCATATGTCCAGCCAGCATACAATTATGCTCCACTTCTGCTAGTGGAAGTTTGCTAGAGAAAGGTAGTGCGCCAAATGCCCCAGCTATGGCACTTACTGAACACCATTCAAGACCATAGCTGGGGTGAATTGTGCATCATCAATTAGGAGGACATGGGTAACTTCAAGATGTGGCTATTGAGGTTGGGAAACCGGTCACTATCACGGCTCTCATTTTCTGACAACACTAATTTTAGAGATGTTTGGATGGAGTTGGTTCAATTCTACAGGGAGTGCTTTTGGAGGCTGTGAATTGTGGACAGGGATGAGGTTGATCTGAATCAGCTTCTTGATGGTGCCCACATGCTACAGCACCTCACAGTCCAAGCACTGTTCAAAGAAGACGACCAGATGGTGGCCATCACACAGCCTCCATCTCACCTGAAAACACACTTTGTGGTGGGTTTGAGGGTTGACATGGACCATGCATGACAAAACAACGCATGACAAGACTATGTACAGGACAACTTGAGTGCAGTTGGATGGACATGCAGGGACAAATGTTAAATGAACAGCTTAGGGTTGTCCTTTTTCAGCTGATAAATGCACAAGTGCCATGACACCTACAGTTACAAAGTGGCAGAAGGCAGACCCCAGCTGTGCAATAGAACTCATACATCAGAAAAGCTTTAGGGTGTTAATTATACTTTAAAATCATTTATGAGGGACGAACTGAGGATTATAGACTATTGTTTATTGTGATCCTTTATTGTTTAGGATCAATAATGGTTGAAAAATAAAAAAATAGAGGTAAATAATGAGTATTTACTGGGAATATAATATCTCCTAAGGATTATATACCATTACCTAGGATTATAATCTCTTCAAAATTTTCCTCATGTAATAAGGGTGTGAGCAGAATGGCGCATCTGTTCACCTGCTTGAGGCAAGGTCAAGTTGCAAATGTGGTCACCTTCATCAACTCCAATGCAATTTGCAATGCATTGCACCATGACCATTGCTGTTTAGGTTGGATAGGGTTAGGGTTAGCAGTTCAAAACCACAACTTCCCAGCAACCTATGGGCAAGTTTTAATTTTCTGCTTGTGCCATGAATGTGGCCATTGCTTTTCCTTCTTTTGTGATTTCATTTGTTAATTTTGTTTACTGGAAAGCTGTGCTCCATTTATTTGTCACTTATCTTGCATGGGTATGTAACTTCATGCTCTTTTTGTGCACTCAAGGCACTTCCAGTGCTATTGGCATTCAACTGTGCTGAGTGCTTCCAATGATCTGAATTCTGTGTTGGCTGTGTTGAAACTGCACAGAAAATATATCACTTCCCTTGACTTGAATTGCAACTTATGGTTTGGGGTAACACATCAAACATTTGACTGGCATGGCATCATGCATGCCCTGAATAAGCATGCAGCCCACCCAGATCGCTGGATGCAATATCAGATGGTTAAGCCCAAATAGTATAAATGAAACACCATTGACCCCATCCATTACAAGGCAGCGCTGACACTGTGATCCTGGAGTGGCACCTGGCCTGCATCCAAGAGATGACCAGAGATCTCCCCAGTAACAAGATCACCCCTGCCTTCAGTGTACTCCAATCTTGTTTATCTCACACCAAATCTGTAGGATTGTAGATTGAGCATTATTTTAAATATGTTATATAAACTTGGACTGGTATGTATAACAAATGAAGGAAAGGGCAGTTCTGGTGACACCTGCTAGGAGGGACTATCAATAGATAGAGGAAGTGCAGCTTTTAATCCAGGACACAAGTTGCTGACATAAGCCTCTCATGGCTTGATAGCTAAGCCCACCACCATCACCCAATGACACAACTTTTTCACAGGTATGCCAACATGAAATCACTACTGGTGACTTCTCAATGTGACAGCACAGTGTTGTCTGTTGACATGCCCAAACTCTGTGGTGGGCCAGCCACACTGTACATTTTGAACAGCGGGGTGTGACCGCCAATGCCAGTCATTGGTGATTTCACCTACAATCTTCAAGACTTTCAACATGTATCACCAGCACAGATGGAAAAATATGATGTGGGGTGCCATCCAATCATGGGCATGGCATCCAAATGGAAGTCACCTAGTAGTGAAATTCACCACCAGCGGGCTACCCTACTGGATGGCATGTGAACAAAAAGAGTGACATAGAAATTCATGCAATAATATTTACTACTGTGGAAGATATCCTCAACCACTTCAGGAGAATAGTAGATGTCAAGTGAATCAAGGTGTCAGCTTGCCCTACCACCTGTAGTATGTCTGACCATCCCTCAGCTCTGCATGTGAGTTGATGATGGCAGTGAAAAGGAAACTTTAGGGAAATCAGAAGAGGATACCCAAAAGGAGAGATGGAGGGGCAAGATCAAGCAAGTAAGTACGAAGCTTTTACAGCAGTCTAGAGGGCTGACAGCAATGACAAAGTGCATGCATACTATGACATCTCCCAAAGATCTGAGCTGGGAAGGGGAATAAAGTATCTGGTGAGTATCTGAACATCAATATACTTGCAATTTTAAATTTTGATTTCAGTCATGATTCATTAACTCATTAGCCGGCTTTCCAGAAGGCTCACAAACATTAACCTGGGATGCAAGGTGCCAGACATTCGCCATTCATTGGGAGAGGATGCAAAATGATGTGTTACTTTGCACATTGATGTATCATTTACACTGAAAAGGATTTAGAGGGATCACTGGTGAGGGAGCTTGCAAGATGAGCATCACTCGAACATTCCAGTTCAGAAGCTTGTAGCCCAGAACCAGACTCCTTCCAAGTGCAGGACTTGATGGTAGAGCTCGAGATAGACCCTGTATTACGGTCTCTGGGTAATAACAATGATTCCAATATAGAAAAGGCCTGGAAAACACTGGTAGGCAACATACAGTCACACATGGCAGACTCCAAGTCTGTTGTCGTTTGAGGTGGCAACCCAGTCTTCAGAACAAAGATTTTCCAAGGTGGCTATGGATCTGCAGTTTGGAACATTGAGCCAAAGGTGTCAATGGGTCGATGGGGTGCTGTTGGCGATAAAACAGAAAGCCAACGAGAACCTTCCTTTTCATAGGATAACAACATTGAACACATTCATTGACCAGGTTGAGGACATGTCTACTACCTATGGTAATTTCTTGGATGGAAAGGATCTCAACCTGAGCTCTCCCACATGGATGAAGCCACTCTTGGACTCTACTGCAGCATGGAACCAATCCATGCACCTCAGGTTCACTCAGAAGGCGAAGCAAGGCAAGGAGGGCTTGCCCATGGTCATCATCGACGATAAAGGAATGACCATCATCCAGTCCCCAACATGGACATCCCAGGGTTACCCATTCTGAATTTGTGATGTTCCCGCACCATGACTACTGCAGGATGTGTACATACATCATTGGAATGTCTGGAGCTAAGGTTTGGTGTGTGATGTGCCCCAAACACGATTCATGTCCCAAGGACATTGAAGGACTTTCCAATGTATTCCATACTGCAATGGACATGTCCCCTGAGGGGACCTTTTCCAGTGCAGACTTAGCCACCATCATTTTAGAGGCAGGGGACATAATGTGGGTGCAACATTCATTCTTTTTGTGAGGATACTAAACCATATTAAACATAGGTTTCAGCCCCCAGGTGTCCTTCACTATGTCTATACCCCTATACCCTCCTTTTTCAATGGAGGGTACTTTTATCATTACAAGACCATGCATCTCATCAGGGTGACATTGTCAATTGGTTCCATCAATGCCCTGGGTTCCTCCGGACTTGGGCTGGTTGATCATTGCCCTACGGTACTGATCATAAGCAAGTAAGTATCTGAACCAGTTTATATTTCCATGCTACCTACACTCATGCTTATGAAATAGGAACAATTGGTTGAAGAAGCCTTATAAACCTCATCCTGATTGTCCTGAATTTCACCAAGGGTGAAAGCAAGACAAAGGACACTGGCAGCCTTGCAGAAGAAGAGAGGGAAGAGATGGCATTCACAGTGAGGACTATAAAATGGCTAATGGATGGACATGACAGTCAAGGATGTGAGGAAGGTGGCTGAAGACCAAGTGGCATACTATTTGGGTAGTGATGAACACATCAAAATTGCTGCCATGCCGGAGGAGGTAAGAATGTTGTATTTTTGGGCATGGGCAGTATTCTGTAGTATATGAGGTATTTACATTTATATTGTACCATTATAATATGGATCAATAATCATGTGCATCCTAGCTTAGTGTGATCTATGATAGGAATTGTACAAAGTCCAGATAATCCAAGATTGTAACCTAGTGAGCCTAGAGGATCCTGCAACAAATAGATACATAACATATGTGCAGCTGTAAGATCCCAAGAGTAAAATGTTGGAATTGCATCAGAATCATAGGCATATCTTGGATCCACCCCAAGTATTTAAATTCAAACAGATATCAATATATGTACATGATCATCATGATTGGGAATACTTATGTAACAATGGTACAGGGGTTGCTGCTTAGATCTACTGTGTTTAATAATGCCCCTTGCAGCATGTCCACAAGAAATATGATAATCCCATCACTGCCTGTATGAAATCACACTTCAAGATCGGAAATACATGATGAGGTGTATGCAGCATGCTCAAACATACATAAGTCCTGGCTGCATATGTATATTGTCAGATCTTTTCCACCTTGACAAATATAACAGAAACAATGTGGATTCCACTCAATTTGTCACCATTGTTTCTTATCCAACCCAGAAGCAAACATGTTTATACCAGACTGCCACAATGGGTCCCTATATCTTACTGCCTTCCAACCTTCCCCTGGAAGCTCCACCATGTCCAAAATGCCTTGGGCAGAAGCAAGTGATTTTGTTTGATGACCAGTCCATGCAGGTCGATGGGCATCAAACATATAGGTTATCTATGATGTTTGACAAACTATAATGAGCTGGTCACCCCTAAGGAGTTTCGTAACTCTTGTGGGGACCATATGAGCACAACACATTTCAATGCATTGATTGTTGAGGTTACATGTGCTGGCAGGTTGATCCCCATGGTTCAGGCTGCATCTTTGCAGGATATTCGGACAACACACTCTTTTGCTGTGTGGCATGCAAACCCAGGCATTGGAGAAGGTTGGATAGACCTATGATGCTGTTAAAGAGGGTCATAGTACTGGCCAAAGGGCAAACAGGGCTGTCCAATGGTGAGCTTGATGCTGCTAGAGCACAACCTTTCCCTCACCTGTTATGCTTGACTTGGGTAGAGGCAAGCATAGACTTGAAAAGATGAAGGATAAAGGTTCTTGAATGGTGTCTTCAAGAAAGCAAGGATGTTGGGGGCTTCCGCGACAACTCCTGGCAACGATCAGTTGCTTAGGGAGTTTAAGGGCGAAGGTACGAAGGAGTGTGTACTCAGAAGTAACATGAAGACTTAGAGAGATCCAAGTATCGAGGTAGATCAAGTAGATTCAAGTTAAAGGGAATACATGGAGTATTGTCGTTTAAATAAGTGGGCACATGGTGCATGGACCAAGCAGTGTTCATAGCACTAAGGCTAAGACAGATATAAGGGGAAAGCTAGGTTATGCAATAGAAGGGGTAAGGCTGCATGCATCGAGGCAATGCATGAAACAAGAAGGACATCCGTAAAGGGGAAGTGGAAACAAAACAAGGGAACCATGCACAGCATGTAAAAGAGAAGCTGTGTTTAGGTGAAGGACGTTCTGCAAGAACGGTGCGAAGAGATAAAGAAGCGAGTTAGGAGATGCGCGATGTAAGAAAAGAAAGTATCATAACATCACCTGCCCTGCACAGTATGTCCTTTTGGGATATGGGGGCAGAAAGTGGGTGAAATTGGTATGGCCCATGGTACTCATCATGCTCACTCTGTTCATCCTTCCTGACCAGTATATCGCATGGGCACTGCCTCTTGATTTTGAAAACCACTACCTGGCCATGCCATGAAATGTGAGCATTTCACACATTTAAAACAATTTTCAAGAACAATCGTGACTTTAAAGTTTTCCTGATGGGATTCCTCTTCCAGGTGCATGTTCCCCCTTAGTGCCATCTCTGGGTGCTTCCGCTGCCCCCACTGCGTTCACTTGGTGGCAAAACTGAACACACAGGCAGTTGGTGAGGTTTGTGTGGAGACTGCTTCAGTGTGCTATGTAGACATGACTTTCATCCAGGCTCAGTTTTCAGGTTACCATGGCTGCATTCACTCCAAAATGACTTGGCTGCTGCTACTTATTCACATGACACCTGCAGCCATGCCCCTATGGATTTGAGTCCAGCCAATATGGTTTGACTGCTACACTCCCCCAATGTCTGTGCGTCAGGCCTAGTGTCAGGCCAGTGTCAGGCTGGTTATACAAGCATTAGGCTGGTGAGCAAAAAAAAAAAAAAAGGAAATAGTATAATATGACCATGATTGGAAAGGAAACTTTTGGGAGATTGCAGCCATGATGATGTCAGCGACCCAAAGATGCAACCAAGCACCAGACACAGAGAGAGATTAGCCATAAGAAGACAAAGAGCCAAAAAAGGAAATGAAATGATCCAGGCACCATTGGAGAGCAAAGTTTGCACTGATCATAGCCATGATGATGTCAGCAATCCAAACAGGCAATATAAACACCATCCAAGAGGAAATTTTGCATTGATTGGAGTCATGATGATGTCAGCGACCCAAACAGGGAATTTGATGATGAAAAAACCCATCCACCCATCCTATGCATACAATACTCTTTTGGTACACTTTGACTACACTTATGTAGTATGCTTTTTCTACACTTTTACTACACTATTTTCCAAGACTCTGACCATATGTTTACCCATGTCACTGTGCATAGGACAAAAATTCTCACAGTCAATAAATCAAAAATAATCACAGGAACCAAACATATCAAGTAAGTGAAGCCAACCAACCAAGAACAAAATACATAACCCAATTCAAGTACCCCAGATTAGGATTTCAGTTAATGACTCAGTTTGGGTGGAAGAGATTATATTTTCTTGGTGTCTCAAACAGTATTTTACCTAATGGTAGTCCATCAATTTCACAACACTGTCCTACACTTCCTACACTCTTTCACAACACCCACTACACTTTGGTACACTCTAACTACACATTCTACACATTACTACACTTTGTTATGACCAAATGCTACACTTTCACTATGCTATTTTGTAGACTCTGACCTACATCCTTTGCTACACTTTGTATATTTTCACTAAACTCGCTACACTTGACTACAATTTACTACGTTTTTTTGGCTACACTTGGCTACACTTTGGTAGGCTCCCTACACTTTTGGTGAGCAAATCCTATGCTTTTGGTAGGCTATTTTTGTACTCTGAACTAAGCCTTTTCTACACTTTTCAAGTGTTGGTGCCACTGAAGACTACTACCATTATTTATATATGTATAATGGATATAAAGAAGAAAATGTAAGTGAGTGAAAAAAGCATTTAAATTATACCAATGCAAGTTGCAGAAATTGGATGGAGAATATATAGATATTCATAAAAGATAAGAAATACAATACAATATAATATATAATATTAGTAGAAATTTGTATTCTATCAAGAAATCCACTTAGACCATTTTAATATAATACATTTTAAAACAAATAGTGAGTAATGTACTATACAATATGAATTGAGTAATTTTACATTTACTACTATAATGGATACACTTTAGACATTTTGTATAACAATATCATTGAAATAATATTAGGTAGATCTACAATACTACAAAAAATGCTCTTTTAAGTTCTTGAATATATTTGTTGCATATAAATGTATAATTATCTCAATTCTAATAATTTTTCCTTATTACATGGGGCTATTTTTAACCAAATCAATTAATATAGTATAATATATTTTATATTTTCAGACATTCATATATTGATATGTATAAACAATCATAAGTAAATACAAAATATACATATGTTTAACAACTATGTGTGATAATCTTGATATGAGTTGAATGATATCCTGGAAATGACATCAGAATTTAATGGAAGGGCTGGAGACAATCACCTACATGTACATCCCTTTCCCAAGGGTACTGCTCTGCAAGTCTATTGAACAGATGCAGTGTCTGTGTACCTAGATCAACAGTGCACAGGATGCAATGCTTCACCATTGGCCGATGGATTGGGAGTATCCATATGGAGCTTTCCTAGAATGATGTCCCCTTTGTATTCCACCAAAGTGAATCATTGGTGGCATTGCACCTGATATGGCCTAGTTTGTATGTTGAAAGTATTGCGATTCGATGAGATATGGGAGGCAGATATACTGAGTAGAGAAGGGTGGTGCAGTCGTTTATACAGGTGTCATTGAGCAGTGCTTTATCCGATGATCGAATCTGTATATACTCCTCTTCTATGGTAGGGAGCTTGTGCGAGGTTTTGGGCCGAGGTGCTAAAGGGTTGTTGAGAGTATGGGTCTGTCTGGGAATGAAGAATTGGTTGACTGTAATATTCTGCCCATAGGCCTAATGTAAATGGTGGGCATGCACCAGAATCGATGTACTTATATACTGTAGGGAGGTTTCATGAAATTGTCACTGTTGCTGGCCTTTGTTCCTTGAGGACTGTGAAATAATATGAGGATACGCTCTTGGGATGTAAGTAATGTTTCTCACGTTGCTGAGAGGGAATGGCCTGCAGGTCCACCTGCATAGCACCAGCACCGGCATCAGTGGCCTTACCCTTACCCTTGTCCTTAGAGGAACCTGCAGGGGCTGTCCAAAGATGGTGAGGATACATTTTTGGGATGTAAGTAATGTTTCTCACAATTCTGAGAGGAAATGGCCTGCAGGTCCACCTGCATAGCACCAGAGCCAGCATTGGTGGCCTTACCCTTACCCTTGTCCTTGGAGGGACCTGCAGGGGCTGTAAACAAGCATAACAATATGATCTTCGAACATGGATATAACAAACCTTGTTCAATGGCCATGGCTGGTGTGTCGACTTCCATCGAATCATCCTCCAAAGTCTGGGGGCCGCCTTTGGACTTGACCTTCAATGGCCCCGCCACGCCTGTAACACAACATATGCATATACCATTGGGAGATGTCAAAACATGGCATACCATGGGGAGTGGCCACAGGTGTCGCTGATGGCCTAGCCTCCGCTGACACGCCAATCATGACTGCAGGGTCAATGACATAAGTTCGATGATATCTGTGGCAGTACATCAGAAATGGTTACGCACTGTCTGTGGGGGGGTCTGATGCTCTTGCTGCACCGCTCTCCTTTGCTTTTGACCTCTGGCAGGGGGGGCTGTGGAATATGGTGAGGATGTACATGAGAAATATGTGTGGATGACTTATGCTCTATGTTCATAAAGCCCAGGTATTGGGCCACCTGATCTGCAAGGCCTTGCCAGTCGCCATCTGGCACATTCACCAACTTGAAATAATATTTCACGCCAGACCATGCCGGGTCTGCATCATACAATCAATGCATATCATGAAGTCCAATCTGAATCATAGGTAAGTGTAGAATCAACATGGAACGAATGGAGGAATTGAACCTAGCTCAAACACATCTTGGCATTTGAGAACAACCTCTGGGTGGGTCCTCCTCCACTACACAGCAACATGGTGCTCATGCCGCCCAACAAAGAATTCCACAGTAAAATACATATCAAATAGAATTAACTTGTATCGGGAATCGTCCTGCCTCTTCCTTGCAGTGGTGAGGAGACCCTCAACAATGCTGTCCATGTAGACAATATATCTCTTCATGAGCAAGGAGGTGGAAGCGACCAGGTGGAGTGCCGACTTTGATGATCTCTTGACGACCTCCATGAATACCATCTGGCACCAGAGAAATCCCCAGAGATGCTCACGGTAGTGCGCTGGCACCAGTATGGTTCCCAGCTCAGTGGCAATGTTGAGCTCGAAATTCCGTACCTTGACCATCACAAAGCCTTCTTTCTTTCTTTGGGCAGACTGCATGTAGCAGACAAGGAGGATGAGGTGAAGCTCCTCTTCAGTAGGAGTAGATATAGGAAGTACTGATCAGACATGTTGTACTTGTAGGTGTGACGAGGCTGGTGGTGGGAGGGGTATAAGATAGACCAGTATATATATATGAGTGTATATATGTAGCATTATGAAATGGAATATTGTTTTCAATTTGGGGCATCATTATGTGATCAAACACACATGTGTGCCGCCACACGGTTACAAACCCAACAAACACATGTATGTATGAATACCCATGAACTTGCCTGCGAGCCAGTGAACTCAATGAAAACCTCACGAACACCCACACTCACACCCCATGAACACCTGAAGAATACCCGATGAACATATGACAACCAGACAAACACCTCATGAACACCCCACAAACACCCCCACACTCCACAAACACTCCACAAACACTCCCACACCCCATGAACACCCCCACACCCCATGAACACCTCACAAACACCCCACAAACACCTCACAGATTGTAGGGCCTGCTACAGACCTGGCAATGCTTGATAGGTTGCTGGGACCATTTATCTGACTTTAGAGGCAGTTTTTCAGTTTACCAGCCATCACTCACCATGAGCTCATAGATAACCTTTGTGTTCTTCCTTCTATACTTGTTAGTTTTCTTGAACCTCCCCCTGTCCATGGTCCAATGCATGTAATGATCCTTTGGGATGATGGGCGGACTGAATGGAGCACCATTATCGAAACATATTATCATCTCGGGAGATATGAAGAGCATCATTCTATGCAAATTATACTTTGCTTCATATGAGCCATACATTCAATGCATACAGCCTCGATGATGTCAGAGTCTTTGGATAATATGAGCTCTTCTTTTCCAATGTATGAATGGAATCTATACTGATCATTCAGAATCCACATGGCATGGTGTGATACATATGCATACTTCTCTTCTAGAACATCATGATATTGGTGATACCATTGGACCATGATCCCAACGGCTTTCGGTTTGGCACCATCCTTTATTAGGGTACAACACATATTAACATACAACAAGATTCAAGAGCACAGAAGTCAGAACATCACTCACCATTTCCATCCTGATGTCTGAAATGCAACCTTGCCATATTATTTCATTTGTGTTGGACATGATTGCAACACTTGAACATCATTAACATCCCTTGGGTCATCTGTGAATAATATTGACTAAACAGACTTGCTCATTGCCATTTTCAAATGTGTGTGTAACTGCAAGCCCAAAAGGACATGAGTGTCTCTGTTAACAGTTGACGGAAATAACATTGACCATACATTGTGTGTATTCATTGTTCACTGATATATTATGAAGAGTTTTCATATCATCATGACAGTGTCAAGTCATTCAAGTCACATGACTTGCTTACCATTTAGTGCTTTCGATCGTGGCATGTTTTTGAAATCTTTGATGCTTGGAGATGAATTCACCTATGACGACATTGTAGCCAGATAGGTTAAGCTTCATGCATTGATATGGGTCTATATATATGCATATACAGATGGCTGTGTATTTCCTGAGATGTGACATAATGACATGCGGTAGCTGCCTAGTGGTCACCAGCCTTGATCGGATCACTATTGAATTAATGATTTTTAAATTAGGTTATTCCTTGCATGTTTAGGTTTTCCAAAGTGACATAATGGGATGGACAGGCAGATAACAGATTAGTAATTCAGACCTATACTTGCACATGTGCACTACTTATATTTGTTTGATGGTTGGGCAACAATCTGGCATGAATCACAAGGGCTTTCCCAGATCCATTTCATTCTGAACCAATGTGCCATATGATCATGTAGGAAACATGATACAAGACAGAGTCATTGGAAACTATAGTCTGGATTGTGGTGTCAAAAGTAATGGCCTCCAGGTGATTATTCCAGTGTTTATTGGTGGACTAACTGACACATATCCAGGTGACAGTTGATGATGTCATTATGATGAGTGCCAAAGAAATGCTTGAGTATGTTGATGAAGTGCCAAGACTGCCTCAGCCATGTCGTAAAGGTCTTGACATGTTTGTTTGTGGCTGCCTTCCCTGTCTTGAAGAGGAGGAAAAGTATGTCTGTCTGGACTTCGAGAAAGATGGCCAGGAATTCGATGAAAATCAGATCAACATTTCCATCAACATTGACAGTATCATCTGGACCACCAGGCACTTTGTATGGAAGACCAGCATTGGAGTATACATGATGCCAGTCTATGATGGCAAGCCTGGAATTGACAAGCACAACCACATTTATGTCAATATTCTGATTCCACAGTTAGGATTTGATCAGCAAGCTGGAGGTCAACATACAGAGTGATTGTCAAAGAAGTTCCCTATGACTGCCATTCTGCATGCCTCCATTGGAAAGCTTGGATCTACATCTGGCCACAATCTTGCTGTCTACATCATGTTTCTGAGAATGATCCACAGAAGTCCTTTCAATGGCAGACAGATCAACATGATCCCTCAGGAGGTTCTTGAACTGTTTTGGGAGGATGTCTTCCTGCCAGCCATTGCAGAGAACATCAAGGAGAGCTGGGCTCCTTATGTGAAGCAAACCCTGATGGAGGCCAAGTACAAGATGTCCGGCAGCAGGGCATCATCCAAGACTACCCCTCTTTCCAATAGGGCCTTTGAGGATGTCCAGAGATCCATGCATTGAAAAATAGAGCAAGATAACAGGCTTTTATCCATGTATGGAGCCTTTTTCTTTGTCATCAAAGGCAAGAGCATCAAGCTGTTGACCAAGGATGGTCAGGATGGTGTTCATGAATCTCCAGAGATTGTGCTTCAGCAAAATCTTTCCTGCCTTGATTGGACCTACATGTTGGATCACAAGGCAGGAGAGCTGGTGGTCAACATAGGTGCTACCTTTACACCTGAATTGGACAAGCCTGTGACTGGCCTGTGGAGGCTGGATGCACTGGAGGATTCCTATGGAGAAGCTGGCTTCAATTGGGAAACTATCCATCATCAATGCATGCTATCCAGATATGGTGCACTACAGGCGGAAATGAATGAGGAATGTGTCCTTCAGACTCATTTTGCTTTCTGGAGCACATACAACCTCTACTATGAGGCTGTCTATACCAGCAATAATGTTCCCATCTTTGCAAAGGAATCCAATGCATATCATCTCACTCCAAAGTACTATGCCAGATGTTCAAAGATGGTAAAGGTGTTTGGAGCAGCAAAGAGCAAGATCTATGGAGTTCAGGACGAGTACAGAGTGAGTGGACAGGCAGCTCAGGTCTTGCTCAAAGAGATTGTTCCTAGAGTTTGTATATCCCTTGCCTTGTCCATTCTTTGGCTGATTGTCCAACCCCAAGGCCAAGAGATATGTATACATATGTGATCCCAGCCAGTCCTTTGGCTGCCCTCCGAAGTGTGGTTCACATTCTTGGCAAGGAGGGTGGAGGAAATACAACACACACAGATCATCCTTGTCAAGAAGAATCCTCCAAATCTTGGTATCATGACTGGCATCCTCAATCACATGTTATGTTGTGTCACCTCCACCCACATCATTTCAACTTCCATGTCAGAGAGTCCCTTGTCCTCTTGGAGTATCAAAATGTGCTGGAGACCACCAACATGTTCTTTTTGCAGGAGCTGGATATTGGCCTAAATCCATGTCTGACTAGAGTTCAGGAAATGGATGATGCCCGTGTGCTGGCTATAATGGGACTCCATGCAAAGGCACAGCAAGACAAAGCCATTACCTCTTATAATCCCAGAATCAATGATGGCTTTGATCAGATGGCCATGTTTCCAATTGGACCCAATCCAACCTGGACCAAGTTCAATCAGGCGATTGCAGACAACCCTATGGTCATGATGAAGAAGTGGACCTTTGCTTCCAGGTTCAACCACTTTGGATTGGTGGCTGCAAAGCTCTTTTGCACATTCACCACTCAAATATGGATGATGGTGGCAAAGGAGACCTTAAAGGGCATTGTTTCAACACCCACCTCATTGTCAGACTTTATGCGGTGTTGGACCATTATCAGTGTGGATGACATGCTCACTGGCACCATGTTTGAAGCATGCAATGTGGGTCCAGACAATGCTGAGCATACATCCCATGGGCATCAAGGTCCAAGGTCCAGATCCTTCTTTGATCAGATGGAGATATTCTTCCCTTCCTCTGAATCCCCTCCAAGGAAGGATTCACAATGGTCCAGATATTGAGATGGCAAGGGATACATCAAGAAATATCATGATATACTTTACTATTGTAATCAAGAAGAGAAAGCCCATTTGAATGAAGCTCTTCTATCCATTTTCTCAGAACTGCAATGCTTGCTGGCCAGCCAAAAGATAACACAGAAAATCAAGGGGTTTGTTTGGAAGTGCAAGAGTGGCTCCTTTGTCTTTGTGACAAATCCCAAGTTCTATAAGATAGAGAGCTTAAGCAAGGAGTTCAAGCAGGCACGAACCACCAAAGGGAAAGTACATAGACCTTCACCTTGTGTATCAAAGGATCAAGTCCAAGAAAGTGTTTGCTGAAAAATTGTGGAGATCAGGGAGAGTTCATGGTTTGGCTAGCAATAATGAGGAGATTGACACGCAAAAGAGATGAGCCTTGCAAAAGCGACTTTCTATATCCGCAAAGAACAAGCGAAAACTTCCTACATCACATGGCAGAGGTGAAAAGAAAGCCATCAACAAGAAGAAACCTCTGGTACTGAAGACCATCAAGCAAAAGGCACAATCCATAAGTTATGAAAGTGAAGGGAACATTGGCCCAGAATCTGGGCTGCTATCAGAGAGGCAGAGTGATGTGTATATGGATGAACCAGATTCTGACTGTATGGTTGTGGATGATGTAGATGATAGTGATGTTATGGTTATAGATTAGATCCTAACAAGTGTAGAATCAAAGGGATGACAGTAGCAACACATATGCACATATGTATATTGTCCACCTGAGTATGCATTGATTATATTCATAGCATGTTTGTAGCATGTTTGTAGTATGTTTGTAGCATGTTCACATCATTTTCATAGTATGCTCACAGCCTCCCCACATTACCTAACCTAAGAAATCTATAGTGTAGTTACTAAAGAAAAACTCCAGTATTTTGAGGCTGAAATAAGGCCTGCTTATATAAGCTAATAATATTCTAATCATACGAAATGGATTAACAACATGGTGAACCTTTGCCCTTATATGCAGAATGTCCCATAGGTCACGGGTGTGCTTATTGGCATGGATTGCCATTGGATGATTCTTGCATGGTAGTTCAGCTAATTGACAATGCAGGTGCCTAGATTAGATAGTAATGCTCTAAATCTGAGACTTACCAAAATGTGGAGCCAATGACCAGCATGCCCTCTACACAATATATCTGGTTTTCCATGGACCAATCCCTTAAACTCTGTTCTTCAGAACATCTGCATGGAAGTACAATGAGTACACTGACTGAGCATTGGACTCTTACATGTTACAACCTCCTTGCCCTCTATATCATTCCTGATATATCAATTAAGACTCAGAGGATGGTGCACATGACCTGAAAGGGATGTCCGGAGTGTTTATGGATCCTCCTGACTGACCAGTAAGTAACAGTAACATGCCCAGGAATTTGTATGATGTTTCCAGACAATAGCACAAGCATCTCCTCAAAAAAAGATTTATTGAGTGCTCCAGACAGGGTCAATGGACTGGGAAAGAGCCCTCCATATGATGTTAATCTCCTCTACAAGATGGTAAAGCTCCTCAAAATCATTTCAGTGAGCATGACCTATGCCTCCTCTATCTTCTCATATGAAATTGCTCTACATAACTTTTATGTGATATTTCCATGATCTAAAAGCATTCTCCCATGGCTTATGGACCCTCCAAGGTCATTGGAAATGGGCAAGGAATTCCTGCTAATTGTCTTGAGTATGCTACCTCACCCCTCCTGGTATCTTCATGAGCACTTTAGAAAAATTCATACACTGGTGTTGGAGGGGTGGGGACACCTTCCCTAGGGGCTTTAATATGTTCGGAATCCATTGGTAATGAGTATGCAACCCTGGAGAATTTATTTATTTGAAGGTGGTACATAATGCTCATCTCTGTCTTCTTTTCATGATTGTGCTATATAAATTTGATATGGTGTTCTTATGACCTGGAAATGTGTTCCCTAAGGTTTCTGCACACTGTAAATCTATTGGAAACATTCCTGAGGCCCCTGCTATTTTTTTATAAGTAGTTCCCGATGTGTCCCTGGAATGACCTTGTTTCATTTTTATCTCAACATTCTGACCACAGATTTTCATGATTGTAGGCTCAAATGAATCCCACAAATGGGGTCTATTTTATGTCATAGAAAGATTGGAAAAATAAAAATTTGATTTAGATTCTTATGTATATGCAACATGACCATATACATAAATCGTCAGTCTGTGCTAAGGCCGATGAGATCCAGCAACTCAAGACGGCTCTGGTCCTGGAAGTGCTCTTTGTGCTCATGTCCCCTATGATATTTGAAAGAACATGGGCTATGAAGGACACCCAGAAGGTTCCACACCTTCAGGAGTAGCCAGATGGAAACATTACAGTTGTTGAGTGGATCGAGAACCCACTTTCCTTGTCACTCAGTAAACAGATGTGTGAGGATTGTGTGGTGTATGCCTCCCACATCATTTCCATAGTGCAGTGCGCTGCTCATGCACAAGAACAATGTGTCGTGAAGAAGAGGAACATATGTACAAGAAGCTGCTGAAGTCGAAATGAAGGATGCAATGACCACTGGATCATCTATTCAATAGCTCGTGGACAGAGCGATCAATTCAGCAGTCCGAAGGATTGCAGCGCAAGACCACCAGGTCAGCCCTTGTCATATTTGTACAGGTTCAGATACTGACTCAGAACGGGAAGAATGTTTGCCCCATCTGTCAGGGTGGAAAAGGCAAAGGACAGAAGAATCCCAAGTAAGGAGGTCACACCGTGGCCTCTGGTCCCCCACCCCAATCTCTGGTGCCAGCAGGAGCTGCAGGCAAAGCAGTGGGCGGGGGAGGCAGCAACAAGGGAAAGAGTTGAGCTCAATTGCCTCTCCCATATGTCCCACCTCCAGCAAAGAAAGCACAGGCGAAAGCTCAAGGGGGTTTACAAAAGGCTGCTGGAAAGGGGAAGAAAGTGGTGAGCGGCGCTTGAGCAAAAGGCTACCCTCAGACTTGTTCCTTGTAACTTGCATGGACATTAGTGTATATGTTTGTGATTCTTGTCTAAACGACCCAAACACTTGGGTTGGTTACAAATATGGACATGCATGCTCTCTGCCTGATGTGATAACATTAGTGTCCCTCCCTCGAGCATGATGCCTGGAAAGACTTTATTTGTTGATTCAGGTGGAAAGTGTTGTTAATCCATTTCGTATGGGTTAGAACATTATTAGCTTACATAAGCAGACCTTATTTTGGCCTCGAAGTACTGTAGTTTTTCTTTAGTAACTACACTATAGTTTTCTACAGAAAGTCAAGTTTACGCTCAAAGGTGACAATAGTATCTATGATCCTGATTATGATGTGCGGGACCTTCAAAGAAAGACCCGCCCATATTACCCTGGTATTGCAAATTAGCTATCAAATGTGGAAGTGCGTACATTCATAAGAATTGTGCCAGAATCCCAAATGATATGGTTGAGGATCACACATTTCAACCACTCGGTCCTAGACTAAACAAAATTCACAAATTCTTATTCGACAATAATTATGTTGTCACAGCCACTGATAAGAATCTTGGCTTAGCGGTGTCAGAGCAGACCTGGATTATTGAGAAAACTAAGGATTATCTATCAAACCAGCGTGAGTATAGACGGCTGGAAGACAACGATACAAATCATATCCTCAGAGATAAGTGCATTGAAATGATACACCTCGCCAAATTTGTGGAGGATTATGACTGGAAATATGGTAATTTGAGTGAATTCCTTTGTTTGAAAGTTACCACCCAGGGCAGGGAGCACCATATTCTGCACTCCTATGGAATACCAAAAATCCATAAGGAACCTGTCAACTTTAGACCAATCTTGCCATGCCATAGTGCTATCCAGAACTCCGCAGCTAAATTTATTAGCAAAATGCTTAAACCTCTAATTGCAGAGGCACAAACTGTCATTATTGGCCATAAAAAGCCAACCAAGACTCATTCCTGGATGCAAATATTACATTGTCACTGGTGATGTTGCTGTGTATTACCCATCCATTCCACTTGGAAAGTGCCTAGAACATGTATATGACATGTTCTGCAACTGGTATCTTAATAACGAATCAGATGCATGGTTTCTATGGGAATATGGAGAGAAATTTATGCAGTTCTTCAAAGACTGCCTCCAAGTCGGTAACACTCAGTTGTTGACGCAGTTCAACAGAGTAACATACAAGCAATTAAACAGCCTTGTAATGGGCATTGCTGATTCACCCGACCTTGCTAATCTATGTATATGGGTGGTATTGCGAAAAACATGATGCTGTGTTACAAAATTCTGATATTGCCTTTCATGGACAATATATCAATGACTGTATTGGGATACCATATGCAGAGACTCCGCAAGAGGCTTTTACTACCATGCAGTCAGCTTTTACAATTGATGACTGCGCCCTTACATGGGAAGTTGGACATTACCAACCGTTCTTAGACATGATGTTGATAATAGAAAGTAATAATAAATTACAACACATGCCTTACTGGAAGGCCCAATCCCTACACCAAAGAATCCCCTGGATCTCAGCCCATCCCCTTGATGTTAAACAAGGAATGTTTTATGGGGAGATGAGTCAGCTTGCCATGCTTAGTAGTACTCTTAAATATTACCATGGAGCCATGAAGTGGCTTGTTGCCCTTTATGTAGGGTGTGGATATCCAAACCCGCTAGTCGAACGATGGCTTCAAGACAACTACCAAGAACACTGGAATAATCGGGTCTCCATCCTGGAAGAGGAAAAAAGTGGTGTTCTTGTCTTGAAATCAGGATTCAAAACTGGGGGTTGTTTAGTGCACATGAACTTGGCAACATGATCCAAGCATATATGTATGCGCAATTGGCTCAATAGAGCTGAGTGTATGGAGTTCAATCTTGAATTCCCACCGGAAATGAAAAACTGGACTGATGATATAATGGCTGGCATTTCTGTGAAAACAGTTAATGCTGCTGGAGCTGAGGTTTGGACACCTGATATTCGGAGTACCGATCTGCTTGATTGAAACATGATCATATTGCACAAGCATACTTTCAATCTGTCTGACCTAATGTTACGCTTGACTCGGGTAGAGGCAAACGTAGACTTGAAAGACTAAGGCAGGGGGTTTCCTGAAGGGCGTCTTCGGGAACACGGGGGCGCTGGGGGCTTCCGCAGCAACTCCAAGCAACGGTCGGTTGCTCTTAAGGAGTTCAAGGGCGAAGGTTTTACAAGGGAGCGTACACTCAAGAGTAGTACGACGACTCTGAGAGATCCAGGGAAGAACAAGTAGATTCAAGTTAAAGATACTAATACAAGGGATGCCGTCTTATATAAGTGGTGACCCGGCGCACGGACCAAGCTGTGTCCTTAGTAGAAATGCTAAGGCGGATATAAAAGGTAAGTGGTCTGTGCGATAGAAAGGAAGCAGGCTGTGCAACATGTTGCGCATGAAGTAAAAGACGTCCATGAAAACGTAAGATAGAAGTAGGCCATGCGCGGCGTAAAGCAATTGAAGCCGGGTTTAGGCGTAAGACATCCTGGCAGGATGGTATGAAGTTAGTCCAACAGAGAGCGAGTCAGAAGATGAGCAATGTAAAGAAGAAAAAGAGAAATTGTAACACCTAACTGGTCTTTGGAAGAAGATCGTGTTGGAACAACAAGGTGTGCCGATCACATGGGAGGATGCCATCCATCCTCTACTTGGGTTATACCAAAATGCGTTATTGCTTGCATTGGCTGGAGAAGCTACATTTACCCATCACCAATCTGGACGTTTGATTGGGCAGGATGATGAGGAAATCAATGTCCACCAGAAATTGCCTTCTCCCTAATGGGAGGGAAACCTTGACGACATGGCCGCAACCTACTCTCAAGTGGGTCTACCCTAACCTTGGATTGCAGGCAGGTGGGGAAGCTACACATGTCAGTGCTGAAGCTGGGGTCACTGACACCATTCAACTTTGTAATGGAGCTCTCACAATATGCCTCGTCCCTGACAATGTCAGAAGTCAAGGACCCTAAGGTCACAGTATCTGACGACTATCAGGCATTCACAGTTGGTATCGGGAATACAACCCCGATAGCGCAGGAACACGAAGGGTGAGATGTCTAGTGGAGACTCACTTAGACAGGTCCTTGGTTGGTGAACAAAGGGTAAACAGTTGGTGGTGAAGATAAAGCAGGGAGGCTTTAGAGAGAAACCAACTGAGGGGGAAAGAACAAGATAGTTCGATAGAGAGATAGGCTGTAAGGCCTATCTTATATAGTATCTGTACATGTGTGTGCATGTTGATACTGAACTCTAATA
>JBBPSD010000462.1:0-24101 GCA_038093415.1 Xerocomellus chrysenteron | reverse complement strand
AAAGAGCATGAAACGTCCCAAAGAAATGTATAAGTAAGCCATTAGCCATAATGATGTGCTATGGCGTGACTATGATGCAATAAGATGCAATAATGGTGTGATATGATACCACATGAAGATGAATAATCATGGTATCATTAATAGGGTTAGTCAGATATAATATAACTGACATAATGAAGAGTGAAAGATAGATATGTGACTCAACAATAATGAGCGTGACTCATCACTAAGTAGCATGACTCATCAATGTGACTCATTCTATAGTAAAAATGTAATAAGTGAGTTCACATAGTTAAACTTCAACACTCCACCTCACTATTCATTGTGTCATGGAATAGGGAATAAGTTGCAGCATCTTCCGATTAGCTTCAAAACGTTGCCAGGTCAAATTCTTGGTAAAGGTATCTGCAACCTGTTCGTTGGTGGGAATATAATATAGCTTGATTTTCCCATCATGGACACATTCACGGATATATGTAATGTTCCGGAATCTCTATATGTTTGGTGCATCCTTCTTGAGCTGGATTGGAAGCGAGGAATATAGCTCCTTGGTTATCGACATAGAGTGGAACTGTGGGAAGTTTAAACTTCAATTCGGATATGAGGTTCCGAATCCATGAGATCTGTTTAGCCACTTCTGTCATACCAACATATTCTGCTTCGGTGGAAGATAATGTAATCTTGCGTTGTCGCCTCGATAGCCATGAAACAATGCCATCGCCTAAGAAGATGGCATATCCAGAGGTTGATCTACGAGTCTCGTGATCACCTGCCCAATCAGTATCAGAGTATGCCACAAAACCAGCTTTACTGGCTCCATCGTATTTGATGCAGAGATTCTTGGTACCAGCGAGATACTGCACAATATAGAGTGCCTTCTGCAAATGTTCTTCCGATGGATTAGAAGAGAATTGCGACATCTTGATAACTGCTTGTGCTATATCTGGACATGTTCCAAGCATAATGTAGAGGAGTGATCCGATCACGGATTGATAACGACTACGAAGATGAGGAGTTGATTGAGTCGTGTTGGGTAATGGATTATATCCAGAAGGAAGAGGGGTGCGAGCAATCTTGGCATCGTTGAGCTTGAAACACTTTGTTACTTTGTCAGCGTAAGAGATTTGATCAAGTTTGAGCGTTTTCTTGATACGATTTCTAGTAATCCGCATGCCTAGATACTCTTTTGCTTCTCCTAAATCATGACTTTCCCATTTCTTCATGAACTCTTGTTTCTTGAGTTTGAGGTAGGAGCGATTTGAACCCATAAAAAGTGCATCGTTAATATAGATGACGAGAATGATAAGATCCTGGTTGTGGAAGTGAATGTAAATGCCAGGATCAGCAAAGGTGTGAGTAAATCCCATCTTGAGTAGGGAGTCATGTAAGGCCTTGTTCCATTGTAAAGCGGCTTGTTTTACTGTAATCCGTAAATGGCCTTGAGTAAGTGACAAACTTTCTTCTCTTGACCCTTCTTGATAAAACCTTCTGGTTGTTCCATATAGATTTCTTCATCTAACTCTCTGAATAAGAACACCGTTTTGACGTCTAGCGCTTCAATGTCCCAATCTTCTAGCACTGCAATCGAGAGTAGGAGTCAAACAGTTTTGAATCTTGCAACCGGTGAAAAGGTTTCTTCGAAGTCTATCCCGAATATCTGTGTAAAACCTTTTGCGACAAAGCGGGCTTTCTTTCTGCCATCGCTTTTGACAGCATAGACCCATCTCCCTTTGACGGGTATACGTCCAGGTGGAAGTGCAACCAGATCCCATACTTTGCGCTCACTAAGCGACTTTATTTCATCATTCATTGCTTTTCTCCATAGTTCTTGCTCGGTATAAGGTAACTTGAGGATATTCCGGTATTGTTGGGAAATATTAATTACCGGAGCAGCAGATGCAATGATCTTTCTCCAAAAATTCGCACTATAGAGAGTTCCTAGATCATCATCTTCATTCGTAGGGCGAGGAGATTCTTGTGCTTCTAAATCTCATTCAATTTCGACAGGAGGTCGATTTCCATAAGTATTGTCAGGAAGGAAGCGGGGATTTCAAATTCTTGTTCCATGTCTAAGTTCTTCCGTGTCATTTATAGGAATGGAAGGTGATCGATAAGGAGGAGGTGCATTTGGAGACGAAGGTCGTGATGGCTGTTGATTATCATTGCCTTCTTCAGGAGGAATCTGCGGATTGGGGTGTTGATCTTCCATAGGTTGAAATTGATAATAATGAGTAATCAAAATGTCTTCCGATGGTTTAGGTTCGTCTGGTTTATCAGACTTCTGGACGTCATCACTGTCAAGTGGAATAGACAATGAGGGTGGTTTGTCATCTGTCTTTTTGGCACAAAAAGGAAAGGTAAATTCATCAAAAGTGGCAGTAGAAGAGATTATAACTCTTTGACGCTTAGGAGACCAAAATTTGTATCCTTTGGTTCCTTTTTCATACCCAATAAAAATGGCTTCTTCTGCTTTCGCAGAAAGTTTGTTCTGTCTTTCCTCTTTGGGAATAAGAACGTAAGCCAGGGACCCAAAGACTTTGAAGTACGACACATCTGGGATATCGCCATTCCATTTGGATATGAGAGTGGACCAACCAAGACGAGGCATAGGCTGTCTGTTGTATATGTGTAAAGCTGCTTCAACAGCGTCTTGCCAAAAAGAAGGTGGTAGGCAAGCATGCTGGCGCATCGCTTCAGACTTCTCTAGGATGGTTCTATTAAAACGCTTGGCTCAGCCGTTTTGCTGTGGAGTTCGAGGTACTGAAGTCTTGCTCAATATCTCTAGATGAAAGGAACATCTTCAGAGATTGATTGATATATTCTCCACCTTGGTCTGAACGTATAGAGCGTAGGCGATAGCCAGTCTGAGCCTCAGCCCAAGAAACCAAATCCTGGAGAGCTGTGACAGCATCTGCTTTAGATCACAGAAAATGAAGGGCGGCGAAGCCTGAAGCATCATCAATGAAAGTGATCATCCACTTAGCGTGTGATTGAGATTGTATTGGAAACTTGCAAAGATCTGTGTGAATGAGTCCCAAAACGCGATCTGAGCGCTTCAAAGAAGCAGGAAAAGCTCGTTCATGAGCTTTGCCTAATTGGCAACCTTTACAAGGTCCATCATACGCAGGTTCTTGAAGGGTAGGAACACCCTGTAAGTGTTTATGGGCATGGCGTAAAGCATTCTTGGACGTATGGCCAAGACGCAAATGCCATAGATGATAGGAATTATTTTCCTGCAAGGAGTAAACAGCTCCTTCTGGAATGATCAGTTTGGACCGAAACCAGTGAAGCGGAGTAGAAAATAATAAGGCAGAGGCCTGTATTATCAACTTTCCTTGCTTGTCCCAAATCTTGGTTTTATCTGTAATTTTGCAACTGAAACCTTGAGAGGTTAGCGCAGTAACAGATAGTAATCTATGGGCAGCTTCTAGAGCATACCACATTCCTGTTACGCTTGACTCGGGTAGAGGCAAACGTAGACTCTTAAGACTAAGGGTGACAAGGTTTCCTTGAAGGGCGTCTTCAAAGGACAAGGTACAAGGGATCCCTGAAGGGCTTCTTCAGGGGGCGTAGGTGTTGGGGGCTTCCGCAACGAGTCTTTAGTGACGGTCGGTCACGTAAGACGTTACCAAGGGTTTTACAAGGGAGCGTACACTCAAGAGTAGTACGACGACTCAGAGAGATCCAGAGAGAACAGAGTAGATTCAAGTTAGAGATACGAGTACAAGAGGTGTCGTCTTATATACGTGGGGACCCGGCGCACGGACCAAGCAGTGTCTGTAGCAGAAAAGCTGAGGCGGATATAAAGAGTAAGTGGTCCGTGCGATAGAAAGGAAGTAGGCTGTGCAACACGTTGCGCATGAAGTAAAAGACATCCATGAAGATAAGAGATAAGAAGAAGCCATGCGCGGCGCGAAACTATAGAAGCCGCGTTTAGGCGTAAGTCATCCGTGAAGGATGGTGCGAAGTCAGTCCAATGAGAGAGCGAGGTACGAGATGAGCGAAGTAAAGAAAGAAACGAGAAATCGTAACAACTCCTGTTAAGCACACAATGGGTGCCTTAGGAGTATCTTGTTTCAGAATGATAGTACCTGGTCCATGCATTTGAATAATGGATCCATTAGCGGTACTTGCCAATCGTTCTCCCAATAGAATATGCGAGAAATCTTCTAAGTATGGTGTTATGTGATCGGAAGCACCCGAATCAATTAGCCAGTGACTTTGATAGAAGGAAGAAACTCGCGTTGACTTGTTGTCGACAGTGCAGACATGCAAATAATCTGAAGCATAGTAGAATTCATCATCTCGTACATTGGAATAGAAATCTTCGTCATCAGGACGATCGGCGTTAGAAATCATAGAAGAAGCCTCCTTTCCAAGTACCATCTCTATTTCTCCTGGTATCGCCATGGAAGGACGAGACAACTTTGGTCTGTCCTTTCTTGGATCTAGCTCCCTTCTTAGAGCGAGTGAGGAAGGGAGCTGAACCGAAAGGGGCGAGAGGGTCCAGCGACCGGTTCTTCTTCAACAGGAATGTAAACTTGATCTTCATCCCAGTGATCATGCATTCCTTCATCATTCAAGAACTCATTCTCTCCAATCTGGTACATGGGATCAATGTTCATGTCTTCATCGTATGTTTCTACTGCATTTGCAATCCCATCTACTTCATTTGCTCATGCTTTACCCTTAAAGAGCTTTCGCCCATGAGGACCTCCTCTATCTCTGGAAGGACGCTGTCCTTGATTGTTCTAGGGACGGTGATGTCCAGCAGAACCGTGAGGTTGAGTGGGTCTAGAGGAACCGCAATGTCCTCCACGAGGATTGTTTGAGCGTTGGCCAGGACGGCCGTATTTCGCCCAACAGTGGTCCGAAGGATGACCTTGACTGCAATGATCACACACAGTGGTGGAATGCGGAGCACGTTGTGTAGTTGAGGTCCGGTTGACCTCATGAGTAGGTGGCTGTTGGTCAAGACGATTGACCAAAGCCCTTCTATGAGAAGTAGAGTGGCAAAGTTGGGATTCGGCGATGATAAGTGGAATCATATGTTCCATGGTGAAGTTTGCGGTAGTGGTGGTTTGAACGATGGTAGAGACGACAGATTTATAGGAGTTAGGGAGAGAGTTGAGTAGAATCATAGCTTTGAGATTCTCAGGAAGCGTGAGACCGGCTATGGACATTTTGTGGAAGGTGTTGACCAGGTTATTGATCTGGCTAGGAATGTCTTTACTTTCGTGAATACGAAAGTTGACACCTTCGATAAAAGTGTCATATTGTCCAGTAGCACCTGTAGGAGTGAAGAGTCTTTGAAGCTCCTGCCAGAGATCTCTAGCCATAGAAGGATGAGTCACGTTTCCGACTGGAACGTAAGCTTCCTTCTGATAGTGTTGAAGGTCGGCATGAATGAAGATGGTGATCATCGCCTGGGCTTGTTGATCATGACTGATCCAAGTTGCTTGAGTAGCAGCGTCGGGTTGAGCTGCATGAAGAGAAGTTCCGTCTACGATGGACCACCATCCTGCCATAGTAAGCAGGGAACGGACTTGACAAGACCATTGGGAGTAATTGGAGATGCCAGTAAGAACGGCAGTGCGAGATTGAATAGCGGAGTTAATGTTGAAAGACATTGTTTCAGAATATGAAAATATTCGCTACAAAGGTCTGCATAAAAGGGAGATTAGTATCGTCTAATGGAACAAGAGGTGGTAATGGAATCAGTGTTCTAGTGGGAGCTCCTAATGGAGCATCGTCATTGTCATCTATGTATGTCTAAGTCTGTTTCCATAAGGATAGGAAGTGATGATTGGGAAGAAGCGTCTTCATCTCCGGTTTCATCTTCTTTATCTTCATGCCTTTGTATATATGTGACAACCAGACGATTCCAAAAGAACTCAAGATTGAGTTCTTCGAATTTCTCAAAGCTCATTTGTTCAAAAAAGTGTTCATTTCTGAACAAACTAAATTGACCATTTGCCAAACGAACTGAGATTCTCAGTTTGTTGTGAGTCACATAGGGAGTATATAAATATTTGGCGGTACAAACGGCAAGATGAAGATGGGAAATAGTCCAAAATTGAGCCTTAGTAGGGCATCGAAGAGGATAACTGGGCTTGACGACGTTGGCGTAGCAACCTCCTAATCATACTGGTAGGGGCCAGGTTTGATGCGGATAGAGCCGCAGAGCTGCTTGCTTCTGGAGGAGGTATAACTTCATCTCCTCAGACTTCTTCTTCTTTGATCCTTCGTTGAGAAGGAAGGCGGCATTGGTGGAGAGCGGGAATAGCTCGGTTGAGTCTTTCTTCTGAGCATTTGACAGCCAGTCTAAGCTCATCTATATCTGCAAGAAGTCGTAAGTTCTTCCAATCATCAAACCACAGGTTCTTCCTTTTCCATACTTGTCTCCACCTGGCATCTATGATCTGGTTCCAGAACTGTTGTGTCGGCATGTCAACCAAACCATGAAGCGGTTTGGTGGACTGGTGCACATAGATATATTCGTAGTCACCAATGACATTGTTGAAACGTCGAATTAGATCTCCCTCCAGTAGATCATAGGAGGTGGGATCAATGATGAAATCATTTACAACCTGAGGGTCGATGACTTCATTGGGGTTCTGGCGAAAGACGAGTTCACGAACTCTCTGGTGAAAATAAAACAATCACAGCATAAGACTTCAAAGCCTTGATTGTGAACCGGAATCTGCAGGGTGTCATGATACGATTGGATGGGAAAAGCTAATCCAAGTCCTTCGTATACGGATGCCAGTGGCTCGTTCCGATAAGAAAAACCATCGATAAAAGTACGAGCGAACCAAGGGAAGGGTTGTCCTGTCTCCGGAATGATAGTATCTTCGCCCATATAATTTAGAGGAATTGAAACAGGATGGGCGAGACGGTTGGAGAGATGGACAAAATCATGAGGATTCCGGAGAGCGAGGCCTAGAAGAGGAACCTTGCTCTGGATCACACAAAGTGGGATCCTCTTCTTCACTTCCAGTTCACCGGGCTCTGATCCTTGCCATGTCAAGTCGTCCCAGCGTTGAAACCCAGTGGGACGGGGAACTGTGCAAGGAAAGACTACATCTCACATGAGGAATGGATCGTACTGGATTGGATCCAGCATTTTGGTGAGCACGTCGAATTCCATGGCGGTTGGCAATACGATGTCTGCGTCTATGGGTAAGGATGCTATCGGAGATAACTCCCTCGAGTCCGTCAACAAGTTCTCTGAAGGATATCTGAGCTCCATCGACTCTATCTCCTCTAAAGGAGTGAGATGAATTGGAAGGGGGGCCACAAGGGAGAGTTCTGCCTGACGGATGATGGAGGAGGCCATAGGAGTGAGGAGTATCAATGAATGTTTGAGTATTGGAAGGATATATGGATTGTGGAGGAGGTACCCGGATAGATTGTTGGTACCGACAAGGAATGAGAGCTGGAGTGGTTTGGAAAGGGAGAGAAGCCGATGTGGAAGGAAGAGGAGTAGGATTGGATGGTGGAAACAGATCAGGATGACGACAATTCGTGCAATATGGGTGTTTGCAACGATCTCCACAGAGAATAGGACAGTTGTTGTTGTCAAAGTTTTTATGACAACTCCAATTGCACCGATGAGAGCTAGGATTGGATCTTTGAACACGAACCTGGGAAGTACTTGGACTACCCAAACGATTAAAATAAACAGCTCATGTCAGCTTTCCATCGTCCAGGATAGGGTTTTGGACGAGGAGTAAAAAGAGACCAATCAATAGCGCATGACCAATATAGCTTTGGACAAAAGTCACAAAATCGGTCATGTTCCCTCCAAGCAGCCATAGGAAACCAAGAGCAAGTATAGCCAACAACGCAAGGCTGTGATAGGGCATCATGACGACGAGCCTAATTGCCTAGGCGGGGCTCATAACCTTTCGAGAGCGCAACGTCTCGAATGGTGCAGAGACAACAGTGTAGTATGGGAGAACCCAGTGAGAGAGAACACTACTCACTATACTGTTGAGTATACTTGCAAGACAGTGCTTGTTGTAAGTTATCACGCTTTGGGGTGCGAGAGAACTTATATTTCAGGGAGTAAGTCCCTAGTATTTATACGTAAAGGATTGTTTATCCTTGTGTATGTGTAAATGCTATAAAGAGCATGAAACGTCCCAAAGAAATGTATAAGTAAGCCATTAGCCATAATGATGTGCTATGGCGTGACTATGATGCAATAAGATGCAATAATGGTGTGATATGATACCACATGAAGATGAATAATTATGGTATCATTAATAGGGTTAGTCAGATATAATATAACTGACATAATGAAGAGTGAAAGATATGTGACTCAACAATAATGAGCGTGACTTATCACTAAGTAGCGTGACTCATCAACATAACTCATTCTATAGTAAAAATGTAATAAGTGAGTTCACATAGTTAAACTTCAACAGTGGGTGGTGGTGGTAGCATTGTTGTGCCAGGCCCAGGGTGCCAGGGGTGGTGTTGCCAACTTGTCCATGCCAGTGTCGTCGTGCTTGGAGGGTTGTAACACCGAGCTGGTGATTTGGGTAACAAAAGTGCTGTGGGACTTAGCGAAAACTTCAACCTCACCTTGTATTGTACTCATCTACTTCTCTGAACATCAGCTTAGGGAACTGCTATGGTGTAATGGCCCGACTTGTGGTAGTTGCTGTTTTTGGAAGTTGCAAGTTTGGTTCCCCAACCTCAACAAATTTCGGTGTACTTGTTTTTCTTATACTCTGAGTACTTCAGTACTTGAATCACTTATACAGTAGATACTTATGTACTTGTCTGACTGTCATAAGTGCTGTCAAGTAAGTCAAGTAATGTGTAGATTTGCTGATGTCGAGAGCTCTACATTAATAGTTATCCTTAGCTATCAATAGTCCACTCCACTCTGACCATGGTTTCATCCTCTTTGTGCATTTTTTGAGGCTCCAAGTCACTGGTAGTACAATGATCTGGGCTGCGAGTAATCATCCATCATGATCTGATTTCTTCGATATGATGTAACTGCCAGTGGGTGATCTCTAAGATAACGGAGATCTGTGTATGATCTATCATGACGGGGATCGCAGATTGATGGAGATTTTATATTTTGCTACGTGAGCTACAAGTGCTACAAGGTGCTAATTTTTTGCCGGTTTGCTGATGCTTGTTCGTCTCTGAATCATAATTGGCCTGGCACCGCATATGTCATCCCTTGAATTGCAGAACTTGACAGAACCTAGCGAACTGCATCGCCAACGTGATATGGATCGCCTCTATCCGACTCTCTTCATTTCCGACAGTCTTGGCAACGCATTCTTCACGTCCGAGTCTTTCATGCCCCAGGTTGGCTGGCTGATAATCACACTTTGGCGTGAGAAGCATCGTGTCCTTACATCAGGAATTTTACAAGAATCTTAAATGAACTTAAATGAACTTATATTGACTTTTTGAACTTGTGAAGAATTGAAAAGCTCGTAAGACAGATAGACCAGAAAGACAGACTGTTGACTCGGGCATATGCCAAATTGGAGCACTAAAATAAATGCCACCAGCAGGAATTGAACCAAGGGCCTCATTATTTCCAAAGTCAAACATGCCAACCACTACACCACAAAGCAGTTGCTAAACAATTCACTAAAGTCTATATGACCCATTGTTCTCAAAAAGCGAAATCTTTCCTAAGTCCCCTCATATCCTCCCTTTGCAGTATCAACTATAGCAGTAGATAATATTGGTTGGTTTTATGCATATAGTATTAGTCAGCATAAAAGGAATGATCAAGTGTCTAGGTAATTGACTCCACCATGTGCTGTAGGCAACTGTGGGGACTTAGAAAAGATTTCGCTTTTTGAGAACAATGGGTCATATAGACTTTAGTGATTTATTTAGCAGCTGCTCTGTGGTGTAGTGGTTGGCATGTTTGACTTCGGAAATAATGAGGTCCTTGGTTCAATTCCTGCTGGTGGCATTTATTTTAGTGCTCCAATTTGGCATCACTTTCCCATGCCCGAGTCAACAGTCTGTCTTTCTGGCTTATCTGTCTTACGAGCTTTTCAATTCTTCACAAGTTCAAAAAGTCAATATAAGTTCATTTAAGTTCAAATAAGATTCTTGTAAAATTCCTGATGCTTGCCCGCTAACTGCCTCTAACGATGTGGGAAAGGACAACCTCTACGCTACTCACGAGCTGTGCTCTATGCTACTCCAGCATCTCCTTTTGCTCCTCCTCTACCCATTGGGTCCTGTCCCGACGCGGCCCTGCGGCCCACCCCACTCCATCGTTACCATAGTTTGTTGCCACCAACGTCGTGATCACATTTCCTTTTGTCTGGACCTATGAGAATCTTATCGAAGTTCCACAATGTCTTTTGGTGAGAAAGCCTATGCCTTTTCGCAAACGATTATGGCTGAGCTCAGTCCACCTGGGTTTGACAACATGGTACGTGCAACGTTTCACCGTTCCGGTGCTCACGTATTCCCTTAGCACCAGAACCGACCATCACATCATGAAGAAAACTGTCGTTCAAAGCAGGTGTGGGGCTCTAAATTGCCTGGTATGGTAGGGCGCCAGCTAGCCTTTGCTGATACCCTTGTTGACTACGGTCGTCACGGTGACCTTGCTGACCACCCTTATTCCATGAAGTTCGATCGCAATGGTGGCTCGTGTGGAGCTCAGAGCGGGCGATGTACATACTACATACAGTAGGCATGTACATAGTAGGAGTGAGGATGTGGGCGAAAGCCCCGGAGGGCTTTCCGGCCCGAAGCACTGTGGGGGCGAGTGAGCTGCGAGGGTGGGATGGGCACCAAGCAGGTCACTGAGCGAGCCCATGAGTGAAGTGCAACGGACAAGCATAGGTTGGACGTCCCTGCCAGAGGGAGTGGTGGGTGGGTGCGAAAACGAGGAGTGGGCGAGGCGCTCAATGCGAGGGAGCCAGCTCGCTGGCAAGGACGAGATGGCAGACGAGAAGACACATCGCCAGCACCGCCACCTGACTCAGTCCTGCACGGACTAACCACCATGCTTTCATTGTCCCTATGATGTTACATAACTTTTTGCATATCCGTCCAATATGCCAGGGGATGCCTCATCCATGCGCGTCGCTACCGCGAGTTGTTCGAACACCGATACCGAGATCTATTGGGAGGAAGCGGGGGTACATCGTAAATCGGAATCAACGCGACGTAGCCGAGTGTACCTGAAGGCTGACGCATCGTTCGCACTTGAATACACAGGGAAGATATAGACCAATGGGTATCGGACGAGATAGGCTACCATGAGACTCTTGAACAGTTAGGCACGATGGAGAGGAGAGACCAGAGATCATGCGGCACGTTATACCAGCTTCGATAGTCACCGTTTCAACAAATTCCGGCACGTGAAAACTTGACGATCCGCTCCATCAGACGCAAAGCGAATGGGAGACGTACCCCGACCTCGTGAAATATCATTTTGAACACGCAGATCTTCGAGGATTGGACTTGCATCAAAAAGAGCTGCCATTGGCTAGAGAACGTGTACCCTGGGAAGTGTAAGGGCGAACTCTTTATCCCTCTGACGACGTCGACCAGGTGCCGAGAAAATGATCCTGCGGAGGGCCCAACCATTGGAATCGGTCACTGGAGGACTCTTGAGAACGGGACGTCCGAGTCGTCCAGCTGAGCAGGGAGGCTGACTCACCCTCGGTGGTTCCTGGGGCATGTGTGGATGGGTCTCCGCCGTGAGGCTCGCGCTGTGTACCCCCTCTTTCTCATCGCCTCGTTTGGATGGTTCATTCACAACGGCTCTGTACCCCCTCGCAGGCAAGCCAGGTTCGTGAGGGTGCGAGAGGGTTGCGAACGGTAAGCGCCCTGAACCAATCGTAAAACAGAGAGTGCATGCATGTACAAAGGAAATGATTATAAGTAACACAAGTACAAGGATAGTGAAGGTGCCCAAACTACGGAGAAGCAGTCTTGGAAACTTGAAAAATGCACATGATTATTTATGAGAGCGTAGTGTCAGGCACGTCGGGGGAGGGGATCACAGGGGGAGGGCGACGAGGAGGTAGAACAAAACCTTGGGCCCTCGCCTTGCGGGCAATCACCCTTGGATTTTGCGTTGTGAACACAGAGGAACCCTGAGCCCTTTCCATACTGGTGATGGCCTCGCCGAGCCCCTCTGTGGCTTGGGCAGCAACCATCCTGTCTTCCCTCGGCCTTCTCTTCCCGGATGTGCACACAAATGTCCTCGATGGATCGCCTACCGCCGTGGTTGTCACAGAATGTTGTGCGGAACTCTTCCTCCGTTCCCAGTCGGAACCGATTGACGACAGCCTGTGCCAGGGGTGAGAAGATTGATGGATTAGGTGTACTAGGCCTTACCTGGCAGCGATCCCACTGACTTTTTATTTTTGACCATTGTTCGGGGAATCTATGGCGGTAGATTAGACGCCAATAGTACTGTGGGATCGGGCGACCCATGATGACCAGGTGAGAATGGCCTCCCCAATGGCCGGGGTGGTCATCCCACCTCGCATTGAGGTCGAGGATACCCTCCATGCCTTGCTGGATGCGAAACACGGGCGGGTTCGGGATCTCTTGGATAGGGATTGGCATCGTGGTCCCCTCGTGAAGGAAGAGGAGCGGAATGACTGCTACAGTCTCGATGGAGGACGAGGAGGTAGCAGGTGGCCGAACGACGTGGGGCTGACTTCGGGTAGGGTTCGACGCCAGTGAGGGTGGAAACAGGCCGATTGGACCGTGACTCACCCGTGTCATCCGGTCTTCCACCGGCCGGACGGCACGGGTGTCCCTCGTGTTGGAGTTGTCGTGCCCCCCCAATGGCTGCACGAGTATCGCAGCCCGTCGCTTCTCCGACAGCTTGACACGGCGGCCATGCACGTGACCCGACGACAAGGTGGTGCCAGCGGTGGAGGCCTGAATGACCGCCGTGGATTGAGTGCCACGGTCGGTGCGTTGAGGCTGAGGCTGGAGGCTGTGACCGACGACGAACAGCGGTGAGCAAGCGGAATGACTCGAACGGTCCAAGACGCGACTCAGTGTGGGAGTACTCACACAGCAAGCAAGAGAATGAAAAGGACGACCGGTCCAATCACGAATCCGGGCAACAGATAAGCTCTAAAGTCGGACGATCGGGGGGCGACAGTGGCTTCAGCGCCGCGATGGTCGACCACGAACGGGCTCGGCTGTTAGGAAGGCTCGGTTGTCAGCAATCTTTTTCTTCTTCAGGGTCGCAGTAGGAGAGAAGAAGAAGAAGAAACGGTCGACGAGGAACGAACCCGTTCGACAATGGGCCGCGCGGCCCTCTCCACACCACGACCGATTCGATCCTTCGGTCTTGGCTCTCAAAAACGGGCCACACAGGAATCGATCGTCGGCTGTCAACTTGAATCTCAAGGCTCCTCAGGCTCCAAAACGGGGCGTCGTCACGACCCTCATGGTTCCGTCACCCAGCCCCAGCCACCCGTCACGGTGTCTTCGACACCGACACAATCAAGAGAGGGGAGCCGGCTGACCCCGAACCCGAAAATAGATATAGATATGTAGATTTTTAAAACAGGGGGAAGGGGGGAGGCCAGAGATCGAGATCGCCGAGATCAGATCTCTCGCACCACCGCTACCCCCCACCCGTCCGTCCCGATCGGGGAAGAAGCGACAGAGAGAGAGAGAACGAATCCGATCGGAGCACTCACCGTGACAACTGCCAGCGGGAGGGGCGGACTAGGAGTGTGCGAGAGGAGACGAAAGCAGCGGTGCTGCACGGCGTCGGCCGGGGCCATTCTTGCAAAGTGGCAAGAGAGAGCGAGTGAGCGAATGAGACGGATAGACCCGGATAGAGAGACGGGAGCTTCTGGGAGAGACGGAGAGGCTTCCAAGAGAGAGAGCCGATGGATGGATGGGGAGGGGCTGAGAGAGGTAGGCCTGGTGAGCGTCGATGGCTTTATACTACACACGACTCGGACTTACCACCACCGTTGTCACCCCCGCAACGTACGCCGACTCGTGGAGTCCCGGCGTGGACAGTATTATATCCGAGCCTCTGACAGTGGTTTCCGACGGACTGGCAGGTCCTGCGGCGTGGGGAATTCTGCGAATCTCGCGAAGGGCTCGCATGACCCTCGTTTTCGAGTTCCCCAGGCCCCCGGGCCCGAGTTCTTTGATGTTCGTGCTGACCACGCTGCACGCCACCGGTATGTGGTAAAGCCCGTCTGTCGATCGTCGGCTAACAACGCGTCGCCTGGAGTGTTGGCATGCTCGCTCGTGGGGAGCGATCGCCAGGCGACAACGTAAGTTCCTCCTCTACTTTGCAGATAGCGGTGAACTTGAAGGTCTCTTCCAGGATCCAGAGTCTCCCAGAGCGATCGCGGTGGCGATGCCAAGTTGGTTGCCGTGCATCAGAGCAAGTCGTCCGTGCTCTCTGGCACGAGACTCGCCAGCTCGCCGCAGGAGAGGGGCCCGGCGTCCGGATTGGTCCCCTGGCTGAGGCCCGGACTGTCGCTCGCCCTCACTTGGACTGTCGCTCGGTTCCCATCTCGTGATGCAAAGACACAGTCCCGTTTTCCATGCCCGAATCAGGCAGGACTCCGCCCCCGGGCCCGGGGCGACCTCCACGCGATTCTGACACGTGACGGTGAATCCGTCAGCGTGCCCAGAGTCCCTCCCTCGCTTGCTCCGCCGAGTCCTTCCATTCAAACCTGCTCGGCCACATGGGCGTTAGGCCGTGTGGCCCGCGTCGTCGACCTCATACACACCATGCAGGCGCGTGTCCTCCCCCACTGGTTCGTCCCTCACTGGGCTGTCTGTATGTTTCCTTCGGCCTTAGTCTTTTCGCAGAATCGCCATAAATGTCTTGTAGATATCCGCGCGGATCATATAACAGCTGGTCCAGGACAGGCTCCTACCGAACGAACGTTATGTGTTAGTTCAGTTTGACGGCACGAAACTTGAAGGGAGAACAAGAAATAAGCCTGTAGGGTTGGAAAAAGCCACAGAGTGGAAGGAACTGATTCCACTGTGAGGTTTCCCTTGGACTGATCTGTTGGTTAGCGTGGACGACTTCCAGCCCGTCTGTGATCTGTCTGCTCCACTCCGCCTTCATCAGTAATTTCGTCACGCCCTTGGCCGTCATCGAAAAAGTGCCGCAAGTGACTCAATTGGAAAAAAGTGACTACTAAGGAACGATTTAGAAAATTTAGATGTGTTTGCCCAAGCGGATCCAGGGATTTCCCAAGTCACAATTGGAAAAAGTGAGCAAAGTAAACAAAGTAGTCTAAGTACCATAGTACATGCTGCACCGAGAACTGCAATAATGAAAAACACCATGTTGCATCGAGCCGCTCGAGCGCCCTTGCCCAACGACACGAAACTCAGTAGCTCAGAGCACCGAGGATTGTTTCGGAGGCACGTCTCCTGCGTGGTCGGAACAATTGACGGTCTGCCAGTGGAGATTTTGCCACCGGCGGACTCGAATGCAACTAGATGCGCTGACGACTGTAGAAAAAAAAAAAGATGCTAAGTGTCCATTGTAGTGATGCGACCTACGACTCGGATCCACGCAGGTATTCCAGTCATGCGGCAGTCCCAAGTATCAAAGGCCTCGTTAACACTGCACTGCGGGTGAGACGGGGTTGTAGATACGAAGCAGGGTGACACTCACGTGCGGAGTTGTTGAAGCCTTGTCTGAAGTTGTTGGGCAGTCGTCTCGAGATACTTGACGTGGGTCGTAGTGCGGTCAAGGAGGGAAACCTTGCTTGACTTCTGGTTGGAGTCAGGGAGTGCGTCCTTAAGCTTAAGTCGACGGTAACCATCACGAAGCTCATCACGACGCCTCTGCTCCGACTCGATGCGCTGATGACGAACAGTCTCACAATGGACACCGGTAATGTTTCCAGCTGTGATCGCGGGCTGGAACTCATTATCATCCTTGTCGGAATCTTCATTGCGGGACTTTTGTCTCAGGGTCTTCACTCCCGAACGAGTAACGGGTGCCACAATGCGATTGAAGCGATGAGATCGGGGAACAGATGCGTATGGAACCCTGTGGACGGGAGGGGCGTAAGGACGACTGGGGGAGGTGGTAGTGTAGTTGGCGCAGGGGGTGTATGGCCTCGACTGAAGTTGATTGGCGGAGATCGCGAGATACTTAACATGGTTGGTTGTACGGTCAACGAGGGAAACCTTGCTTGGCTTGATTCATCAAAGATGAAAAATGCGTGGAAGTGGACAAGTACTTACGAAGCGTTAGTGGTGAGAAAGAGCATGTATATAATTAAGATGCAATCTCGAATGAGTGGTGATCTGCATACTTGTTGACGTAGAAGGAGTTGAACAAGTCGTATGAGTGATGCGGCTTTATTTCAGGTGGAATGGGGTGAGTGCCATAGACGGGTATTAGATGTGCTGCACGGTAAATCGAGTCGATGTGGATAATAGCATAGCTGGGATTATGGTTGGGAAGAGTGGCCGGGCGAACGATCCACATTCCAGTGAGTTCATCAGGCTCCTTCTCAACCTTATCAAACCAGCGTATGACTGCACAAGGATAAGTGACACCTTTATAGATGAACGAGAAAAAACAAAAAACGCGGGCAATTTCGTACCCATCCATTCCATCTGTGTCTGCATCCGTTCCGATGAATACACAATCATAGCGTGGGCCCTCACCCCTCCATGTCGGACAGGATCAGATGTATTCTTTGTGCATCCCACCAGACCCACTCAAATCGCTGGGCGCATAAAATTGGGATGATGCGGAATTAACCACGGATATTGGCCCATCGAAGTAGGGAAGTTCAAAATGTGGAACGGTCGTGATATCACATGTATCATTGGGGTTTAGGCATTCAAATAGAAAGCGTCGGAACAGGATTGTCAAGTCTGGAATGGCGAGCTCTATGGCTAGTGCGCACACAGTTCTAGCACGTGTGGAATACTCTAGTTAGTAGTCACTAAAGTAAAAGGTACTGTACTCGAACACGAAGTAGTCCGTGATTAGGTAATACAGTGGCTGTACGACCGCACACCGTTTGTAGTATCTACGATTCCAATATCGTCTTCGTCCCGTGAGGTGCGCTGAGGGTCTTCGTCGACCCCTGCCCTCGATCGCGCATGCGCCCTCGCACTCCTCTCCCCGTCGATCGACGTCTCCCGTTGACTTTCTCCTCGACCGGCAGCCCGTCGGAGGTATAGCAGAGACGATACCCGAAGAGAACATTGACGACCGGTCCTCTTCGATTGGCGAATTGCCGTTATTCCCTGGCTCTTCCGGCTTCACATCGCCGCAGGAGGGAAGAGGATCCAGCTACTACCACCGGTACTGCGAAGTGGTACCCTGGGTGTGACTGCCGTACAGGTTAGCCGAAGATCGCTGCCGCCATGGACCTCGAACGCAAGAGCTCCACATGGTGATCGTCACTGTGCCCACCAGGGCAAAGAATCCAAGGCATATGACCCCCGTTGTCCAAGGGGGATCCATCCACCGCCCTATAAGATTGAACCCAACCGAGCTCGAGGTGGCCCCCACCCCAACTACGCACTCTCTCCCTCGCACACGTTCATGGGCCTCTCTCACCCGTTCGTGCTCGAACTTGCTTAATATCATATCATATCTTCCCTCCTCTTCCGTTCTTCAGAGACACATGCCGGCCGTGCTGACAACGACAACGACAGTGAGCCGTTTTCCACTTCAAGTCGAGGCTGTGCATGACGATGATGCTGCGCCCGCGTGTGGTGCGTGATCACCACAACGACGGAGTTCGAATTCGGGGGGGCGGCTTTGATGATCCTTTACTTTCTCTTGTTTTCTCTTTTTCGATCGATTGTCCCTGTCCCCGAGGCCAGGCTTGGCCCGCTACCGATCAGTCCCTCGTTCTCTCACGCGCTCATCATCATCTTTTTTTGTTTTTGTTTTTGGTTGGTTAAGCGAGGTCGAGAGTCGGGGGACCAAGCTCAAAGCTTGGTCGCTTCGGCTAAACAAAAAACAGTTGTTCTGATCTCATCCCATGGCCTCGGTTACTGATCTCAGTTATGGTCTCCACAGGCCGGCTCGATTGAGCCCACCTCTTTGGTCACAGTCGGTGTCGCCGACAATCTGGCTGGCCCCTGGATATGGGCAGTCATCCTCCCCGCCGTCCTCCTGATTGGGCCATTCATCGTCCTCACGTATGTCCTTTCCTCCCCTCCCCTCTCGGCTAGCACTGACATGATGTTGGATCCTTCAGAATCTACCTCAACCTTGAGCACTGCCTCCTCGAAAGAAAAAGAGCACGAGTCCCGCCCTGGGCCGGATCCCAGTCCTGGATTTCCCCTGAGTTGCGTGCTCGCTGTCCTCGTCACCATCCCGTTCCAGAAAACAGCCCCACCGACCTCGACTCGGATGCGATGGCCACGCGCCTCAGTGTCGTTTCCTGCCCACCACATGTGGAGCCGCCTGCCACCCCCACCTCACTGGCTGCCATGACTGGAGATGAGTCTGTCTCGCCGGTCGCATCCAGCGTGTCCTCTTGCTGCCGTACAGACAGTGCTCACCCATTATCAACAAGCGACCCCCCAGGAGTTCGAGACGGTGTTCTCGGCTCTAGGGGGACAGATCTCATTGGTGAAGGTGTGCGAGCGACTTTGTGCCAAGCGAGCTGCCGAAGATGAGCAGCTCGCTCTGCACGCCAGGGATGATCTCGGCAAGACAGTAACGACCTATCGAAAAGGGTTGTCAGTCCACACAACCTCGAGCAATCGAGTGATCGCATGAAAGGCGAGGGCCCAGGGGTATGTGCTCCCCCCTCGACCACCCACACCTGCCGCTTGGCCACTCCCTGAATTACCTGGCACCCGCAGTGATTGACGTGGCATAGAATACCTATGTTAGCCAAATTCCATTGTGTGTATGTAGTACGCATCCAAAATGTCACATAGCCAGTCTTGTTCGAGTCTCCCACACCATGTGATCACAAGTGTAAATGGTACTCTGCCAGTGTCTGGTATATGCCATCATTGATTCAACTCGCACAGATGTCGGAAGTTCTTACTACTGCTGCTCGTCAAGTCTGCACGTTTGAAACACGGTGGATTCTGCACAGCAGTTATCAGAAGTGGAAGAAAGCATGCTGCTCGTGGTACTCGTGACATCTTTGCGTTACACCAAGACCTGACATGTGCATCGATCAAGGGACTACCCGGGTTGTTTATCAAGTACCAAATGGGTGAAAACCAGATATCCCAAGTGCTGTTCATCCCGCCATTAATGAACCTTGGCCTTTACCTCTAGATGTGCACGCTGAATGTGCGTGGTTCTCGAATTTCATTCGGTGTTAATGCATGGAATAACGATGTGTCGTAGGTGTACGTGAGGCTCTAGGACGACTCGGACGCGTTGAAACAATCCCTCTCATTCTTCGCAATCCATGCCGACCAAGGCTATTGCTGCCATCCGACATTTCATGGCTGCCACGTCGCTTACAAATACAAATAGCACCAAGATTCTCGAGCTTGAGGACGAGCTGGCGACGTAGCTACGTGCTGCCGTCACGGGCTGTGAAGAGATTGAGATGGAATTGTTCTTGGAAGGCGAGATACTCACACTTCAAGTTGGTGCCATATGCGCGGATATATGCATTGGCGGGTTCGAGGGATATATGTGCATGGATGGAGGAAGACGAGGGTCGTACGTGCGCGGGGCAGCTGTGTTATAGGCGGATGACCTCGCAGATCATGGTGCGCTAGGCACGGAGAATGGATTTGCAACCTGGGCATCCCACCTATCCATACCACTATTGCCATATTGTCTGAATTCAGTGTGGCATCTACATATCTATTCAACTATCACCTCAGCATTTTCCCATACCCTGCCAGCTTCAAGTGTTCTTCACACCCTGGAGTGCCTGACAACGCACATTGCCCCTTTTGAATGGCCTCGCCAATGGATGTCCCTCCAATGCATGCGTGACATGGGATGTTCATGTAGTCACCAAGGGCGAGAACGGCGGATTTACGGTGGGTGGTTTACAACACATGGTCCATCACCGAATAGGAGATAGGCAAATTGTATAAGAGAGCGGTGTCGGTGCACGTCCCATGCACTTGGGCCTAGATGGTACGCCAGAGACGCAGCGTTCTTGTGAACTAGTAATTAATGACATTGAGTCGGAACTCACGAGCTCGGTCGGTCTTCCAGGTTTGCAGCCATGGGATAAGAACCTAAGGCGAGACATCAAGAACGAGGATATGAAACCTACCGCGCAGTGACTCGAAGACCACTTCGGCGGGGTCACTGAGAAAAGAGTGGGATATGGACGGGTGAGGCTCGTGCGCAGTCGAGGTGAAAGATCGTACCGTGCGCTCGTCCAGACTTCTGATCCCCGCAGGTGTCATTGCCAATGCCCCCTACTTGGCGTTCGTCAGACTTGAACTTGACATTATGGAAGCCAAAGATAGCCACATCTGCGGAGCAACCGAAGTTAGAAGCTGGGACCGCACAACGTTGGGAACGAGACAATATTCATGACATCTTCTCCTCATACCTTTTCCTTTTCTTGACCCCTCCCCCCTTCCTTTCCTCCTCCCACTCCCACCATTCCCACCCTCATCGCCTGCTTCGCCTGCCTCACCTGCCTACTCCGCCGAATCCCAATCCCATCCTCGAACACCCGCTTCACCTCTTCCAAACTGAACCCGGCCGTCTCTGGGAAACAACATGCGCAAAAGACGAGCCTGAGCAGACAGGGCCCGAGGTAGAATCTGAATGCCCCTGAAGGGGTGATTTGGGCCATGAGGGAGAGGTAAGTCGAGTTGATGACAAGGTTCACACTCCAGTTGGTGGCTGCCGCGAGGGAGGTGCTGATGCCGCGGACTGGAGAGCAGAGGGAAGAGGGAACATTGGAGGGAAATAAAATGGATCCAACAGAGAGTGTGCGGGAGAGATGAGCAGATCGACTCAGATCAGAACAAGGTCACCCTCTACACACCTTCCAACCCAAAGAGTTCACCCTGCTACCAAGGCATGTTCCCCAATCTGCTCACATACCACGCGGTGAAGATGATCATCGATAGCAGCACGATGGCAGACCAGATTTGTGAGCAGTGTGCACCCGTGACGAGCATGTTTCCCGTGTGTTCGGTCATGGCTAAACAAGAGAGTAATGCGTGAACACAGGTCCAAGTGTGAATGTGAACACATACAGTGGAATGCAGCAGCGGCCAAGGTCGACCCAATGATCATTCCGGGGGCAGAGTACAACTTGATCCATCTCCGACCCACGATATCAATCCGCCTACAAAGGTGCCATGAGCATGGTTGCTCCAAGGTATGAGCCCAAAAAACGAACTTGAGCACAACCAATGTAAACACAAAGTTGGTCCCAGAAATGATGAGTCCAACCGCCGTCAGTTGATCAAACCCGATCTCCCGAAAGAGCAATGCCGAATAATACATGAGCATATTGAATCCACAGAGTTGTTGAAATGCTTGCATGCTACAAGCAACGACTTTGTTGATGATGGGGTAGAATGTGACGTAGGTTTAGTCGAGAATGCAATGAATGCAGAGCAGGTCTAAAAAAGCGCACACAATACAAGACGGTTCGCTGGGATCCAGAGCATCGAACCGGGTCGTTGCCAAACAGTAGTCGAGTTGGCAATCTTGATGCTTTGTTGAACGGTTGCGTGGAGGATGCTGAGCTAGGACATCATGAATCAAACAGCCAATTCCAAGTACAAGGTGATTCACCGGCTCATTTACCTTGCGCTCGACTTGTTCTGGGGTAACTGCCATGTACACACGAGCAAACACCTTATATGTGGCCTCCATACTCCCTCTCCGTACCAGAATACACGCTGTCCCACATCCATGCGTCAGCGTGATGTAAACAATCCGCTACAGGATCCCAAACGCTCATGCAATTCAGGTAGGAATGCCAACGCACAGAGTTGTAGTGTGGCGGGGACCACGTTCAATCCGACCACCCACCACCAACCGCCGTTCACGCTCGCAAAGCCAGCGTTGATTCCATACGCAATCACCTGTCCGAGGGTGATCATGATGACGTTGAGGACAACTATCCGGCCTCGGAGACCCGTAGGGGAGAGCTCTTGGAGGTAGAGTGGGGAGATGCATGGTGCGAGGCCGGCACCGATACCAATCAATGACCTCTGATCTAGGATGAAGATATGGGTTGTATTGTGCGCGAGGCAGGAAAAGGTGAGAGAAGCTCACCATGCTCCACACGGTATGGTCCAATGGCACCACTGGTGAAGATGACATCTGCAATCCTGAGGATGAGCTTACAATCGGTCCAATCTGACATGCCACTTGCAACGAGACCACCCAGCAAAGCACCCAACGTCGTCGCCGATGTGATGAACTCCTGTATAGCAAGGTGGTGTAGAACACCAAATGAGCCCAATGATACACGAAACGTGCACCATCCAAAAGCCCTCACCTTTGTCTATTCAAAAGGACAGCTGGCCCCAGATCGCCCTTGATCGTCACGAGTGCACCAGAGATGACGCCAGTGTCGTAGCCTGAGAGTATGACAGTCCGTTAACACATGCCGCCAGAAACTGCTCATCTTGAACTGACCAAAAGGCAAACACGAGATGGTAGTACTGTAAACAACAGACGAGAAGCCAGACGAACCATGTCGTCTGTTCCTCCCCCTCAGTCATGACTGCATACTCTGAAATCTTGCCTATTGCCACACACTGAGCAATCTCCTCGAACGTCCCTTGGTCTGGGTCGCCACCGTGCGCCGTGTGCTTCTTGTTGGTGCTTCCTGGTGACAAAGGTGAGTACATATTCTCGTCTTTGGGGATCATGAGCGATGGACCGATGGTGTGGTGAAACAGTGACGAGTCACCCGAAATACTGTGCTTCAAGTCAAGCTGGTTCAAGCGATGGCGATTGGGTCGTTCATATTATTAGGACCCAGGAATGTCCGCATGTCATGGGAAAGACGTTCAAGATGTTGGACAGCATGATGAACCCAGTCAAGGTCATCTCACAGCAGATGCGTCATCTACGAGAGACTGGAACCCGATCCGGGTGAAAGGGGTTCGGGAATTTATTTGCCGGAGGAGTTCCTTGGCTACTCGATCGCCTCGGTTAAGGTAGCAATTCGCGGGATGGGTGCGAGTGCGAGCGGGAACGTCGTGGACGGCTTGACGGAGAGGCAAGTATGGATGGTGCGGTCTCTGCTTGGATGTTTGGCCTCGTTGGCGAAGTTCGAGTTGGAAGGACGACCAGACGGAGGGAAGAAGGCAGTGAAACAAGCCACCATCAAATGCCTATTGCCAGACTGGGAGCAGGACATTTCTCACGTCATATTCTTATCCCTTGCTCCTCCATGATCCATTTACAGCGCCCATCGAGATGGCTGCCATCGCCCCAGAGATGCTCCAGCACGTTCTAGTGCTGTGTTACTATGCCTGCTTGGCATGTATTGTCATCGGAATGGTGCAACGTGCAAATGTTTTTCATGTCCATTGTCCGTCACTCGCCTGTGTTCGAGCACACCGGGTGACCGCAACCCTCGTGTTTCGAGATGTTTGGTGAAGCTCAGATCGAAAAGCTCCTGTACACGTTCACGCTGCCCTTCCTCCGACGCGTGACCATCCTATGCTGTTCCGTCCTCCCAAATGCGTTCACGACACCGTCGTCGGGTGGCGCTGCAGACGACGAGTGCCAGCGCCTTCTCACGTTGCTACACATCCCCCTGCTATCGGATCCACCCAACCAAGACATGCTCCGAAACAAGAACCCGGTTGGTGTGCACACTGGCCATTCCCATGCGGCATCGCAGCTCAACATTGGTGCCATATGGACTCGATCTACCTTTCCCTCTTATGGTCTTAAGGGCATACAGACACAATCGTTTCCCCAGTCCACTTTGCAAGAGATCTTGAACGAACAATGCTTGAACAAATTAGCATGTTCAAGTTATTTAAACTTATTGTCCTGAATAAGTACATATCATAGTCCCGTGATGTGTACATGTCACAGGCTGGCAATATAACCACCATCGTCACTTCACTCTGCAGATATAAGTTCATGGTGCTCCAAAGGTAAAGAATCTGTATCATCTAGTACCACTTTGGTTCGCAACTGGTTTCCTTTT
>JBBPSD010000461.1:0-24150 GCA_038093415.1 Xerocomellus chrysenteron | reverse complement strand
CACCTGTGACGCAACACACAACCCCTTGTCCGACCTTTCCCACGCATTCCGCTCCCCACGGTGGTACAATTTCTCTCCTGATCCACCCAGTGATCAAATGGCTCAAGGCGCAGCGAAGCGTATAGGTATCTATCTTTATCTATGAATGACAGGAAATCAATTGCTGACCTTTTTCAGCTGGGCAGAATGAGCAAGCTATCAGAACCCTTCGTCTCGGGATGTTCCTTCCTACCGTACTATCGATTTTCCTCCGCCTGTTGTTTAGGCGGGGTTCTCTACCCCCTTCAAAGGGTTCTTTGGTTATATATGTTGCGACCTATCTACCTGCCCTGTTTTTGTCCCGGTACTTGGTAGGCATTGGGACATCACGTCGTGACCCAACAACTGGTGCAATTATTTCGTCTGGCGAAGACCTCAACCAACCCGGTATTACAGAATGGTCCTTTGACATTTTATATGTCACTTGTACGTTCAGGATGTATTCATCACTATTCTGACTCACACGTGCATGTAGGGGCATGCCAAATAGGAAGTGGTGCTTTTGGTGAATGGTTTTGGTACTTTTACCTGCTTGTATGCTTTACTCCCGGTTTTGCCTGGGCGCAAGCTGATGATCCCAAGATCCCATCATATGCCGCATTCAAAATCTGGAGTAACTTCATCGGTCCCATGATTGGTCGGTCATCGGATGACTCCACGAAAGTGTCCACCAGTGAAAACAGCACTCTGAGCAAACGGCAGGAGAAACTTCGAAAGCGGAGCGAAAAAGGTGACCCCCGAGTCCGTACTGTTCTCAAATGACATGTGCTTGCAGAATAGATAATCTGCGTGTCCATCTTTCCTCTCTGGGGTGCCCCCCGTGCATTGTGATGTATAGCTCCTCAAAAATTATGTCTCGGTTCAAATCTGAGGCATCGTTGACTTCGAGGCACGAGTGGTACCGTTTCTCTGTTCGACTTCACAATTTCATGCTGCGCGAATCCGACCACACATTCTCTTGGACTTCGACAATTCACTAACGCAGTACGAGCTGAGGGGCGCAGAATCAAGTTGGTGTTCTACAAGTAGACTGGCTTGAGTTGATCGCCGACAACGAATTTTGCACCTTATTTCTGACCACGTGACTCAGTTTCCTTCAAGTCTTCCGATGCACCTGCCCATCGCCCAACACCACCAGCAAAATCAGTTGTCGACCCCGAGAACTCCTTTGCACATTGGACGCCCAAACTGATATTCATTTGACGCGAGGCGATACCAGCCACAACACACTAGCCGAAAGCTTTGCCATGGATCACGCAAATGAGCCTGGTAACACTGCACTGAACGAGGATCTGGTTCCAGACAACCTCAGTTCACCCTCTTCTAACGTGAGTCATGTGTAACTCGAGAGTAGCCTTTTACTCGAGTACTAATGTGCGTATATCCAGGTGCGTCCGAGTCTTGTAAAGGGCAGTGGTGACATCGAAGCTCACGAGGGAGAATGCCCAATCTATCCATTCAAGGTACAATCACATTCTCGGGGTTTCATTCGCCAACTTTTTTCATTGCTGGCGCGCATATATGCAGTCCAAGCAGGAGCCTTCAGGTATCCAGACGGAAAGAAAAATATTAGATTACGAACACAGCTGCACACACCCTCAAGGTAATCCTGATCAGGTCATCCTTCCTGCGATTCCCAAGGAAGTCGTAAGGCAAATGTTTGAAATCCAGTTCCTTTTAGCACTCATCCCCTGCGTAGCCCCCATCAAGGTGTGCGGTTGTTCCCGCGGGCGAACTCACATCATTGATAAATATCAATGATGTTGAGGCTCCCACAGTTGGTTTTCCTCAGGAATCGTCATTATTGCGTGCAAGCACAGTCTCCTCGGTGATACCCCCGCGTGACGAAAGAGAAGCGGACCCCGACGATTGCTTAAACTCCATCCTGATGCTGCATACAGAACCGGATCGTATACATGGTGCCGGTCTCGCTCATCTGACAGACGAAGCAGAAACTCGAGAGGACTTCGATTATCCTTGCGAGGATTTTCTCCCTTCCCTGCCTCCCAGCTCCAGTCCCCCACAGCTGTTTTCTTCCTCACCTTATGCATCGTCTCAATCCTCAGTCGGTGATGTTGAGCCCTCAAACACGGTCTGAGTAGTTTATCTCCGAAGTGCACTACTACTGAATGGCACCTATCCCGCAGGTGCTGGCTGTTGAAGTAGAGGGTCGCGCGAGTTCTCCTGACTATGCGCACGGCGACCACGTGGCATTGGTTACTCAGGACGATTCTCGTTTAGAATCCGAGGTCCTCCATAGCCACGATACTGCCGAAGTTGCAACATCACCAAAGACTGATAAGGATTGTTTTCAGCTGGGTCCGACCTCATGTATTGAGGGTGGTCTCGAGCTTTCCGGAAAGCGGATTGCTGATGTATGGTCGAGTAAGAATCTGTAACCCTATTGCCCACTGACGCTCTGTGTGTAGCCTGATGAATCGTATGGTTCACAACTAACCAAACGTCCAGTAAGTATTATTTTCTTTACGGAGACAAGCATTACATGGCTACACAGAAACTGGACTCCCGCCTTTATCTACCCCCTGCCCCGAGGCGCGCAACCCTAGCTTCGCAGCATCACCAATTCCAGAAACTAGCTGCTCCGTTTCGTCCACCATTGAAGCTTCCCGTCGTCACGGACGGACTAGCCCAGAGCGTGAACAACAGGAAAGTTGAACCGACCATCAGCGCTACGCTTGAAACGAGCCAAGATAAGATCAACCTGAAGGAATGTACCACCATCCCTTTACACCACAAGGCTTTGAATACATCAAGACCCGTTACCCAGTTCAAATCGCCACTTGTCAATAGGGTTCTTCCGGCGGACTCGCGCACTATACGCCTCACACCGGCACTCCAGGAACTCGAACGCAAGTTACAGCTACTTAAGCGTGCCATTAAAGTCAAGGAGGATGTCGAAGAAGAGGTCCTCACCAGGCTTGTGGGAAAATGGATAGAAGCAGGCAGAGAAGTTGCCTATGACATCTGGGACGCTACCAAGGACGCTGGTAACTCCGACGGAAATGCGGCGTCTATCTACAGGTCACGCGGCTGGGAGAACACCAACGACAGGGACACACCTTGGGGTTGGGACGCCAAACCCGGAGACGCAGGTGAAGAATCTTGTGACCCCGATCCATCAGAGGGTCCTTACACTGCGGGACGACTGGCTGCTGAAGCGGACGACGACGTCGGTTGCAACACTTTGGGTACCATGCTCCGTCAGCTCGGAATCGCTCCAGAGATATTTGGTTGGGACGATGACAGGGAAACTTTTTCCGATTAGAGTGTTCAGGTAGTACCAATTATGCCACACTGTCGAGAATGTTCATTGTAACTCGCAATTATGGTTGACGCTCTTTTGCCCCTGCAAGAACGTCAAAGGTGTATGCAACTCCCAGTACGCAAGTGGAACTTGTCAAACATCTTACGGTGGTGAAATGTTATCTGTTTCGATGTTCGCTGCGAACGTGGAGATACATGCCCAACAACCACAGGAGTGCTTGCTTCCGCCCCAATCAGGGATGTTGCAACTTGCAAGAGACTGTGTACCTTTGAAATCGAACCCAAATCCGAACCTCGGCCATTCAGAGAATGCGTATGCGTTGACTGTAATTCCATGTCTTGGTTGCACAAATAATAGCATCACGAAAAAGTTAGCCTGTCGCACCACAAAAATCCATCCCGTCACGAAATGTCGACTCCATCGCGAAATTTTGACCCGTCGCACCATTTTTTTTGGCCCCCGTCGCACCGCTAAAAATGCCCCGCGGTTTTTTATCTTCGTTATTACAGTATCTAGTACATTGAAGTATTTACATAAATAGGTTTCGGAGGCACGTATTCCGTGCGAGCGTCCCGGAATCAATGCTGAGGTTATCGATCGCCTTCGTGAGGTCCTGACCCGAGGTGTACTTGAACATGACAGGTGCGGGTTTTCGGACAGGTAGGCCAAGAGGGACCCATACCCGTACCCAAAGCAGGTATACCCACAGGTACGAGCAGGGAATGGGCAAGCACAGAGCGTGCAAGAGCGACGGCACAACGCACGGCGCAACTCGCGCGTTGTGCCATTGCTCTTGTATGCTGAGGGCGACGAGGGTGACGGCGACAGATGGTGAGGGTGATGGTGACGGATGGCAAAGGTGACGGGAGCACGCGCTGTGCGTTCCCGTTCGCATAAGGGTGCTAGTGGAGTGAGGGTGGTGAGGCGAGGTGAACGGGAGTGCGAGAAAGCGGGCGAGGGGGACAGGAGCACGCACTGTGTGTTCCCATTCGCACGAGGGCGAAGGGAGGGTGGCGAGACGAGTTGAGGGTGACGGTGAGGGTGACGGGAGAACGAGCAAGTGCCGTTGCCGTTGCCGTTCGTGTTTTGTACACAAGGGCGAGGGCTGGGCCTCAGAGGGTGAAACGAGGGTGTGAGAGGGTGGACGGGTGGGGACGGGGTGAAGCGAGCCTGAGGGTGGCGAGAGGGTGAACCGTCGGGTGAGGGTGACGGCGATGCAATGGTGAGGGTGACAGAAACGTGCCGGGGACGTCGGTGCCGGTGAGAGTGAGAGCGATGGCAACACAATGGCGGGGGCAATGGTGGTGTGAGGGTGAACGACGCGGCGGCAAGAGTGACAGGGACGTGATGGTGAGGGCGATGGCGATGCGATGGCGAGGGTGACAGGGACGTGACGGGGACGTGCCGGTGAGGGCGAGGACGAGGACGACGTGACAACAACGGCGACGGCGACACAATTGCAGCGTCGTTCAAACTGCTGAGGTGGGATTGGTGGGGTGGGCACGAAACGGATGGACGAAGGAGCACGACAATGCATTGTTGTTGTCGTCATCAAAAAGACGGACTCGGACGTGAGAAGCATGACAAGGTCGTGAGACGGCTGTGAAATCTACAAATGCATTATAGTTCCCCCAAAATAAATGGTGCGATGGACTGTAATTTCGCGATGGAGTCAAAATTTCGTGACGGGCTGGATTTTGTGGTGCGACAGGCTAATGGTTTCGTGATTCGTTATTTGTGCAGGTATTCCGCCATAGCATCCTGTATAGCCCTGCGCATTTATTGTGGCTAATTACGCAAGTGGAACTTGTCAACCATCTTACAGTGGTGAAAAGTGATCTGTTTCGATGTTTCGCTGCGAACGTGGAGATACAATCACAGGGGCGCTTGCTTCCGCCCCAACCAGGCATGTTGCAACTTGTGTACCTTCGAAATCGTGCACCCAAATCCGAACCTCGGCCATTCAGAGAATGCAGATGCATTAACTGTAATTCCATGCCCTGGCTGGCGAGCAATGAGAGCACTTGAGGAATTGATTGCGCTTGCCGAACAGGATGGGATTTCACCTTACACATGATGTCACTACACAACCCGGGTTGAAGCGACATACCGAGCAGACAAGAACTTTTCTGGATCTGCACTTGAGAGGTGACAAGTCTATGAAGTCGAATGATCTAATGTGTGTAGTCATATCTGAAAAACAATCATCAGTATCGAAAGCGTGACAGCATCATATTGGACACTCGCTTCTTGTAGAAAGTCTCTGAGTCCGTTGGAGCACCCTGAAATTATGGATGAGTGGATGCGACAAAGAAAAAATCACCACGGACATTTCGTCGAGCCCCTCGGGACTTGCGGCCTCGCTTCTCAAGCTCACGACGGTGGTCACGATCCTCCTTGAGCCACTGCAAAGCAGTTTGATACAGGGTCGTGTTGTTAATTGGCCAGGGAGTAGGTTCCGTCGAGAAGGAACCAAGGCGCATATGTGCAACATGGGTTGGACACAAGCCACTAGTAAGTCCATCGTATATGTGAGTGGCATCTTTACGGGGGTAAGCCGGTGGTCCGAGGAGGACAATCAAGACATACAAAGGATGGTCGCCCCGCGTGCAATACTGTCGTTTCGAAGGAACGTGAGCAACTCATCGCGAACCAAAACATCCAGGTCAACCGTGACCTGGTGATTGGAATGAGCTCTGGGAATCTGAAACGGAAATGAACTGACTTCGTCTAATAACAGAACGTCCCAAGGTGCCATGAGTCCCATACAAAGCTGAACACGTCGTCGTTCCCCGTCCGATATAGCATGCATGTGCCAGTCTAGGTCTATATCCAATATATCAAGTAATTTGTCCCTGCGCTCTTTGTGTCTATAACCTCCAACGGAGTCTAAGAAGGCGGATACTACGATATCGCCCCGAACCACAGGGTTCATCGCCCTGACCGTGAAGGTCAGTAAATGACAGGTCGGGTGAGAAGCGACCGACCATTCTGTGCCGAGGAAAGCAACATTAGGGGGTGAATCCCGGAAAACGTCCCTATCGTTGATGCGGACACTGTTGTTTTTAATGAGGCGTTTCCCTGCGAGGATTTGCAGCAAAGTGGATTTCCCCGCTATGGGTAGATGTGCCCTTAATGTTTTCGGGCTCTCGGGAACATGCGGCGAAGCACATACCTCCGTTTGCGCCGACTATGACCGTTCTGGATCCCGATGGAAGCTGGAGGGAAATATCGGAAAGCGAGGGGGCGTCACTTGTACCATCATGATAGTAGGTGAGGCCATGTACTGCGATAGCCATACTAGACACGACCTTCGACTTTCTACAACCACGGGCGGCGCTCGTTGAACTCGTACCACCAACTGCCCGCGTTTTTCCCACGGTTCAGTTTGCGACGAAGAGTCTGTGACTACTCAGCTGGCAGAAACTAAGCGGAAGGAATATACTTGAAACGAGGCTATAACGTCGAGGTTCGGCCCATCCCGGGCCGACCAGGACGGAAGCCATCCCGATCCTCGTAGAGGATGAACATGTTGCTCATTCCGAGGACCGAGGAGCAACTGAGTAGAGGCCTCGGGATCTCAGAGCTGTGGCCACAAACCTTGAGAAGGGGTCTCGCATGCAGTTTCAGCCAAGTCCCTCTAGGCATGAAACGGAGCCCTGGACTGGTCTGGGTGCACGTCGATGAGGTGGAGTTAAATACAACTGTGGGAAATCTGAAATTCCTACCATAACGACGCGCCCCCCTCCTCGTCGCCCTCGTTGGTTGAGCTTTGACCACATCGTTAACCGGCCCCCTCTGAAAACACACACTCCTTTGTCTCTTTCACCGCCTCTTCATGCACTTGGACCTTTTTCCAAGGCAGTGCGTTTCCTGCCCATCGCAGCCGCCTGCCTGCACTTGTTCTTCGGACGAGACCTGCATCCAGATCAGCCAGTTTGTGATACAATCCCTACCCATATGACAGATCTAATCTCCGTCCAGGTCGTGTAATGCTTGCCCAACGTTCACTTGTCAGGCAAATTCCTCGAACAGCGGCAGCAGTGGCAATGGCGACGTCAGCTCCGGTGCCCTTGCTGGCGCAATAGTTGCAGTTCTCCTTGTCCTCATAGGCGCTTTGCTCGTCTTCTTCTTGTACCGCCGTCGTCAACGCGCACGTCTGTCCCGCGATGCAACTACCGAACCCAAACCAGACGTTCCTGCTCCAGCCGAAGCGGTCCTTAATCGTCCCGATCCGATAGAAAAACGGCAATCGTCCCTGACCGCAGCCACACTAACCACGCGGACCACGCGGACGAGTACTGTCCGAGTGTACGCCTCCACGGGAGATAGCGTCATTGACCTCGATCCTCGGTCTCAAGGTTCTCTTGCCCCCTCCGCACGTCGTGCCTCTGGTAGGCAATCCGTAGGCAACCCATTTGACGATGGACAGTCAATCCAGACAACCTCAACAGCCACAAATGGCACCAACGTTATCCCAATTGCACTAGTGTCTCCTGGCTCTGTTCAACCGTCTTCTCCACATTCAGAATCCGGCTCCTTCCCACCAAATTCTCCAGTACGCCCAGCTCGTCCTACGGACCTCGTATTAGACAGCCCTCAGGGCCCACTCGACACCTTGTCCAAGCCCTCCCCAAATTACGCTCAATCTCAGCGCTCAGGTGTATCCAGGGCTTCGTACGGCTCGGGCGCTAGTTACTCCAGCGACTTCTTGAACGAAGCCCCAATGATTGTCACGCACACTCAAGGTGCCGTTCGGCAGGTTGTTGGCAAAGTCAGAGCAGAGGTCATCCAGACATCAGGCACCGTCACTCCGACCTCGCATCTTTCCTCAGATAGCTTGAAGCCCCCTTCCGTTGCGTCTCGTCCCTCCATCCGTTCACCTCTTGCTGCGACTTCGTTTGGACCTGCTGACGTTGTTAATGAGGCTGATGAGATACATGAACTCTCCGCTCGCAGTGATCCGTTTGGGGATCATCATGCGCCGTCTAAGCAAGCCTCGATCGCCTCTTTTGATTCGCAAGTCGGACCAGATATAGATGAACCTGTTGTGCCCGCGCAACCAAGATCTGCTGTCGATGGTGGCAATGCCACGAGAATTAACACCGGGCTATTGAGTGCACGTTCCGATCAAAAGGCGCCCCACATCACTTCCACAGCCAAATTAATCCCTCCTTCTCCCACTCCTTCCGGCACACTCCAGGAGCAGCAGCAACGTGCCTTGGCTCACGCTCAAGCTCGCGCTCGTGCTCAGGGTCTCGATAAGTCCAAACGAATGTCAGGAACATCCATGGCTTCCACGGCATCTACCCGCGCCGATTCGATTCTCGAATCGTTCCCTTTCGTTCCACCGTCTCCGATATCTTCGCGTCCTGTTCGCTCACCACCTCGTTCGCCACTTGGTCAGCAGTGCTCCGCTGCTGCTCAGCTGCAAACCCCATTAGCTGTCGCGGGATCCGCCGCTCCACTCCCCACGTCGCCTGGAGTTGGAACCACAGAAATCGAGGCTTCGTTACCCCCGTTGGACCCTCCAGACCGCCGCATTTTGGGCATGTCAACGGGTTCTCAGTTATCCACAGCTTCATCAGGACTTGGAAATTTTCCTTTCCAAATAGACCACGGAGGAACGGAAGCGGCTCAATCCCTTTCAGCCCCCCAGGAGCGTCAGCGGGCCAGCTTGGACACTCTGGCACTCATGAGTGACCTGTCCACATATCCCCTTGGGTATGATCGCTATGATCATGACAGCCTCCCTCCCCTTCCGAAGAGTTGATGTTCTACTTTCCTCCCTCAATTTATTTTGTTCTACTGGCAGCGACAAATCGCTTCGTTTGGCTGGCCCGACAAGCGGGCGTTGTGTGTATCATTTACTTGTACTGACACTTTCTTGACGAGTACCTACAGTCCAGATATTTCTCTGGCAGTGTTTCGATCATTTTTCGAGTTTAACCTGTTAGTTTGATCTGCCGTTTTCTGAATAGTTTCCCCCTAGGTGATGCAACCACAACACATGCTGTTCTAAGTACTCTATTTCTTTTGGTTTGGGTCTTGTGAGGTCCGGCTTTTTTATTTATATATATCTTCGCGCGAAATTCAGACATTAGACGGTCACGGAAGTCACGGTGTGACATGGTATGAGTTACCAAGTTTGCGTAATGGCTGGCACACATTGTCCCCATTCAACTCAGCCGTCTGTCACTCACCGCAAGCGCCTCGCAATGGATAAAGAGATACATCAACTTGTTGAGATGGTACGCTGTTTTGCTAGACACGTTACGTGAAATCCTCGACTGCGATTCTTTGTTAATCACCAGGGTGCAACGGTGCCACAAGCGCGGGCAGCCTTGCGTAGATACAAAGATGTCATGCAGGCAGCGGAGCGTATTTTCGATGGCGAGTTTGCGTGCGTGACAGACGGCGATGACGATGTGCGCATGGCACCAGCCTTTAGTCCAATGAGCCCTTCGCAAACCCCCTGTGCCTCTGTACGTACCCTTTAATCGTGGCTCAGTGTTCCCCATTGATGGATCTCAGACCCCAGAGCATGTGGATGGGGACGAAGATCTCGATATGCAAGATAACGAAGATGACGGTAGGTTCATCGTGACGCTGTTGGTATGCGCGCTCATCAGCCACCCCCTAGTTGATGATTACATTGACTATGATTCCGATTACGAGGCAAAGCGAAACACAGGGGAGGTTGACCCATACGCAGGCAAATATGAATTTCCGACTGTGTGATCCGGCAGCTGACCTCACGCAGGTATCTTTTTCTCCAAGGATCGTCGTGAGGAAGTCATCGAAGTCGAGGAAGAACCTGAATATGCCATTCTGTCGGGATCCAAGGAACCGGTTAAACTCATGATGCAGGGTGACTGGATGAGAGGCTGTCCTGAGGGCAATGAGCAGTCGTTTCTCTTTGCTCTGTATGACTTCCTGAGCAGCAACAAATGCACCTGTCCTCAATCTTGTGGATACATTATTGATCGAAAGAGAAGCGATTTCTTTCCACTTTTTGTGAGTTGTAGTGGAATAATCTTCTCTTTGTCTGATCTGAAGGCTCACGTGTCCCACAGCCCGAGTTCTCGAGCTATATCGAGCATCTGCGACATATTGTGAAGCAGTCGTGCCCGAATTGCAACGTCGAGTTTTGTTTTGCATGTGGCGAAACAATCAATCCTGGAACTAGCCGTCCAACTGCATCTGTCGATGTCAGCTTGTTTCATTGCTCGAACCTCCAGGGGGTTATACTAGGCGTTGGTCTTGCGATGTTGGAAACGATGTTTGTGGAGCAAAGACGCCAATTGGGAGACGAGCAGAGTCAAGGAGCTTCGAAGGCAAAGTCAAGCAAAAAGCGCAAGATGGATCTTCATCCTCATTCATCCGTTATCAATGGGGATGACGATGACGATGACACATACTACATGTCCTTACCGGTCGGGAAGAAAGCACGAGGTGGCACTGGATATGCGGGTGATGGCCGCGAGGATGTGAGTCGTGCTATTCAGTAACACTGGTCTTGGAGCTCAAGATCCCTAGACTACTGGGCAGCTCGAGGCCCAGGCTCAACAGCGATTGAAAGACGAGAAGATTGGTTTACTCCTCACTTACATACGTGTTTATCTTCCCTCGCTCCACAGGGACGCTGGCGCCCTTACAAGCGATTACATGGTCCATCCTACCGCTCTGGCGCATCTTCGGAGGCGCTTCAATTTCCTCTGCTCGACTCTCCTTCGAAATGATTCTCTGTCTGACATGTCTGATCGGTCCGTTCTGTACTTTGAATTATTTGAGTGGCTTGAAGTGAGTAGTGTTCCTTGGAGGGTTGTACATTTAAACATCGTTCTCCACCCAGACTATCTCTAATCATGAGGCGTTGGCGAGCATGATGGCTATGCCTATCATGGTTGCTGGGTCGATCAAATGTATCGCCCCGAAGAAAGTTGGCAAAGCCAAATCAGTTATCCGAGAACGCACAATTATCTATGAAGGCAGCGCCGGGCCTCGCGAGTTGCTTGAGGCTATCGTCATACAAGCACAAGCAGCCATCAAAGGACTGGAGGGGGTCAAGCCCACAGAACCCGAAGAAGAGGAGATGACAGAGGAACAGAAACGGATGACAACGGACAAGGGCAAGGGCAAGGGCAAGGAGAAGGAATCGTCTCCAGCGTTATCGGATGAGAATCAAAAGTTACTCGCATTCTGTCAACGAATTCTGATGACCGCGAACGCTATCGATCGTTCTTTGCGAGAGACAAAGGGTGATGCTTTCGTTGATAGGTTGCACGCATCCCTACCCAAGATCGCGAACTCTTCAGCATTCGATCTCACATCAATACAAGTCGGCAACACTGAAGAAGAGCGACGGAAGGCGTATGTTGACTGGGCGACGCAAGTACGGTTTGAGTACTGCGACCTCACTGTACCCCCCACGGAGCCGATACCAAGTGAAGACACAGTTCCGCATTACAAGTTCTTCTTCAACAGTGAAGCACGAATGCTCGCGAACTCGGAGATTCCAAAGCGTTCACTTGCCATCGCAAAAGAGGTAGTGAGGGTTGAACTTTAAACTCGTGACGGTTAACAATCTTGATCCTTCCTAGCTTGCTGTATTGACCACGAACCTTCCCGTCGCTTGGGATTCGTCGATATTTCTGAGAGTAGATGAGAACCGCGTGGATATCATCAAGGCGCTAATCATCGGCCCGGAAGGAACACCGTGAGTTCCCATTTTCGTCGAAAGCCTGTTCATAGTGACTGATTGACTCGTAGGTATCAGGATGGGTGGTCTGTATTGATTTAGTTGACTTCTCGCTATTCCAGCTGAAACTTGGCAGTTTCTTGTTTGACATATTCCTCGGACCAAGCTATAATCAATCACCGCCTAGCGTCAAGTACATGACGGTAATGCCCCAGTGCCGAGTGCCTCGATGCTGTCTGACATTCCCTACTTTCGCTCGAAGACAAATGGCGGAAAATATCGCTTCAACCCCAATCTGTATGCGGCAAGTATACTTTAGTAATACCGCATTAGCATATACTTCACACTGACTCATTCTTGCTAGGATGGCAAAGTGTGCCTATCTCTTCTCGGCACTTGGTCCGGTCCAGGCTGGATATCAGGTCGATCAACATTACTGCAGGTGTGTTTGCTGACAGGGCTAGTGATGGGACTTCTAAACAGCCTACCCTTTCAGGTTCTTATCTCTATCCAATCCATGATCTTGTGCGACGAGCCCTACTTGAACGAGCCAGGGTGGGCTAATGGTGGCGGAACACCGCAATCTAAAGCATGTAAGTGAGACAGCAATGGATTGAGTTTTTGCTTACTCGTCGCAGATTCGGCAAACGTGCGACGGATGGTTGTAAGAACTGCGGTAAGAGTCCCGTTATTCTTGGTGATCCTCATTCATCTGCCGCAGATGCTAGGGAACTTGAAGACTCCTCCTGAACCATTCGGTGACGTTATTCGCACTCACTACCGATTAAAGGCACAAGCCATCTCTTCTCAGCTGGACAAGTGGCTCGCTCTGGACGATGGAAAACCGATTTCGGGTGATGCGTTCAACATCTCCGGGAGAAGTGATGCCGGTTCGAGCTCCAGCGCATTTAAGAAGGACATGGAGGAGATGCAGAGTCTTCTGAAGCAGCTCCAGGACGACATCCTCGAGTAGGATCTTGTGCGGCTTTACTTAGTTGTTGAGACATACCACCTATTGTCATACTACATTCATCATTTACACGTGAATATTGAGGATGGTGTGAACTCTGGGTCGAAAAGGCCAAAGCACATTGCAGGTCTCTCAGATCCATCATGAGCAACTCTGCACTCCACGCCCTCGCTGGGGCCGTTGGAGGGATGGTGGCGATGTCCGCAACCTAGCGAGTGTCACTACCTGTTGCATTGTATCATGGTCGCTAACTCGACTCTGACAGCCCCCTGGTCGTCCTCTCAACGCGTGCTGCAATCGACACTAAGCCAGATGACAAGGTGCTCGTGGTGTACGCCTCATATTCGTTCGCTAAAACATGTCAGGCCTTTGCACAGGTGGTACTGGACATCGTCAAGCGAGAGGGTTTTCGCGGTTTGTATAGCGGGCTCAGTTCCAGCCTGGCCGGAATTGCAGTCACAAACGGGTGAGCTGCCCTGGACACGGTGCTCCCCTCCCCGGGCCCTCCTTTGCTCAATTTTCGATCGCCAGGGTCTACTACTACTTTTACGAGCGCTCGCGAGCCATTCTGTTGAATTCGAGGACGGGGAGCAAGGCGCTCAGCACCGCCGAGTCTATCCTTGCCGGTCTCATAGCAGGTAACAGTCCCGCATGCCACCGTAATCCAGCCCATTATCGACCGTTGGCACAGGCTTTGCGACGACGATCATAAGCAACCCCATCTGGGTCGTACAAACCTCACAAGCGGTTCACAGCGCCAACGCCAACCTCTCTGACAGACCCAAGAAGCTCGGCGTCTTCGAGGCGATCGAAAAGATCGTGTCCAAGGACGGGCCTGCCGGCTTTTGGAGGGGCATCCGCCCTGCGCTCGTGTTGGTCATCAATCCGGTTATCCAGTATACCGTGTTCGAGCAGCTCAAGAATGCGCTGGTCCAAAGCCGCCTGGCGAGACTGCCTGCGGGCCGACGGGGTCTTGGTCTGGCGGTGCTGAACGATTGGGATTTCTTCGTGTTGGGCGCGTTTTCGAAGCTCGGTACGTGGACACCTATCGTTTTTTGACACCCTCGTTGACGGGACCGCTGGCAGTTGCCACTGGGACGACGTATCCGTACATGTAAGCGGGCGTGTGTCACGCGTTCTTTCCGACTTGAAGCTTATGCGTTGGACTCTTTTTTCTCTGAAGCGTCGTGAAGAGTCGACTGCAAGCAGGACATGCGCGCGCTGAGCGGTACAGATCTACGCTCCACGGACTCTTGACCATTTTCAAAGAGGAAGGACTGCAGGGACTCTATGGCGGCGCAGGGAGTAAGCTCGTGCAAAGCGTACTCACGGCCGCTATCCTCTTCGTGGCGCAGAAGAGAATATACGAGTTTACCAGCAAGGTGAGGGGGTGACGTTGATACAACCTTTTGATGACTGACGTTGGGATCATGCTTAGGCTGCCTCGATGAAAAAGTCCAAGGTCGCATAGCAGACAGACCTGTGATAGTACAGTTGGGCGTTGTATCGTACATTATTGTGTAGAGATTATTTGCTCTCGATTTGCGAGTCCAAGGTCCGCTACCCCGTGTACAACCCGCTTGAAATGCCTCCACCACTCCGTCTCGACGCAGTCGCCTTCATTTCCCCCCAGAACCACCCAATCCTGGTACACACCTTTCAAAAGGGACAAGAACTCAAGTATCACTACGTCGCCCACACGAGCTTGGACGTCATCGAGGAGCGCAGTCAGCCCCGTCCCTCCCTTTACAACGCGATGCACGTCTGAACCTCGGGCGCGTCGTTTCTTTTAGCCGGCGGCACGACCACCAATGTAAAACCCACGGACTGCTACCTCGGGCTGTTGTACGCCATGGACGACGTCGCCGCGTACGGCTACGTCACGCCGCTCAAGGTCAAGATCGTCTTGGCCCTCGCGTTGACAGACGCCGTGGTGCGCGATGCCGAGGTCATCACGGTCGGGGCTCTCTCCAACGGTCGCGTGCGTGGTTGACGCGTTCTCGTTTAGACGTTCAAGGCCATGCACATGGCCCTCTATCACGCCGTCTCGAACCCGTTTCTCAAGCTCGACGTCGGCGCTGAACCTGATCAGCTGCCGTATCTCGTCGTCGGGAGCCCGAGGTGGAGGACGTTTCGGGCGAGGGTGGACGAGATAGGCAGCGCCTTGGGCAATCAGACGTCGTCGTGAAATACATGGCTGTTGTTTGACAATGACAGCTCGATACGTTTTGGTTCGCGAGCGCGTCCGTGGTCTGGCGGCTCCCCAGCCAACTCTTACATTCCACGGCGTCGCTCTGTATCCTGATGTTCTAGACTGGGAACCAAGAACCAATATGGATCATGTCCCTTCCATGACTCAGACTCGTCAAGCTTTCCGGGTTTGAGACAGATACGGGGAGTACATTTATCGGTCCCAATGTCGAACGTACTATATACCCAACGTGGTTTTATTGAGTTGGTCTATAGCTTCATTCGCTTCTCTCGCCATCACTCTCACTATACCGTCTTCGTCCGTCGAGGCAATGTATCCCAGCGTGACCTTGGCTCGCCTAAGCAGTGTAGCCGGTAATCTCTCCACCATGGTGCCATCATATGTTGCGTGGGTGAGCTGGAGGAGGAGTGTTGTCCAGAAATGCAGCGCAGCACGTCGTAAAGGCGGTAGTTTAGGGTCGATCGCAGTGGGTTTGGAGTCGAGTGCCTCCACTCCCTCGTGTTCCTCGGCTTTGCGCTTCCCTCCTTCGCCGTCTTTTGGCGGCGATCGCACCATTTCAACTTGAAATAAATCGATCATACCCCCAGCCAGGTCATCGACGTAACCAAGTACGGAAACCGTGTTGGTTTTTACGCACTGGGTGAGGAGTGATACGGCAGAGGTTCGGAGAACCGTTGGAGCGTAGCTTGAGCGGAAAACCGATATAAGCCGTGGGACAATCATATCTGCTGTTGATTCGATCGATCGTCAAGTCGTGCTGCGGTCGACTCGGTCGGACTTACCATAGACACTGAGTGCATCACCGCACCGCCTGATCACCTGTCCCAGAGCCTCGCCGATGCGGACCTTTGCATCTACTTCTTGCTTGGACAATGTCCCCACGGAGGAAGCAGAGAGATTGCGCGTATACGTCTCGAGGAGATTCCCTAACACGTCTTTGCCAAACGCATCTACCATTGCAGAAAGACCCTGTACGGCATTGAGGAAGATATAAGAATCATCGTCTTGCACAGATTGCATGAAGATGGACATGATAGCAGGCACCAATGCTGCGTCTGTCGTAGGCGCGGATGCACGAGGATGAGATGACACGAGTTGCCTCAGTAGTAGCAGGCCATGAGCACGGACGGGCAGGATTGGGTCTTGAAGAAGTTTCAAAGCCTTTTGATAAATCTCTTGAGGATCTTCTGCTTCTCTTCTCCGTGGTGCTGACCAGGATGTTGAACTGGACGCAAGTCGAGCAGTCATCACCATTCTAGCTTCCCGGGCTAAGCCCCTGATCGATTCCGATGCATCACTGGTAAATGGTTCGAGAAGTGAAAAAATATCATTGAGTACGGGGGCATTCCGTGCAGATAATTCGGGGTTGGCTGTAAATGCAGTCATATTCAGTCTTCGGCATACCCTATACCATACCGTACCTTCCAATATGGCGAGGAGCAAATTGATCGCGGTCCCAGTCATGCTGTTTTCGGCTTGATCGCTACCGAGTTCTCCTGGCTCGTCGTCGCTGTCGTTATCCCCGAAATCCTCGGCTTTATCTACGATCTTTAAATCTTCCAATCCAAGACCACGCGAATGTTCAGTCTTGTTTAGGGTCGAGGAAGTGCCATGTGCCGCCTGGGATCCGAGGGCGTGCTTTACGAATGATAAGATGTGCTCGGGCTTGCGAAAAATGTTAGTGGGGGACGAATCATCGGAGAGCTGAGTCTGCATCCGAACAATCATTTGAAGATACAACAAGCCTCTGACGGGGTATTAGTCCAGTATCGAGGCTGGTGGTAGCTGCACACCTCGACGGATCGGTGTCTTGTTCGGTGTCCACTGAATGGTACACCTCGAGTAACCTGACAAACAACTCGGAGGCCATGTCCAGGCGGTCGAGTGACTTGACGTACTGCACGAAATGTGCAGGATCTGGGTAAAGGTCTAGGAAATTATCTCCCATTATCTCCTCCTCCCCCTTGCCGATGTCCTCTGGTGTAAAAAGGGCAAGTTTTGTGGACGTGCTGAAGCTCATTGAGAACTGAAGCTAGAGACCACAAAATCATGCGTACTCTGGTGCGCCGTGTCTGATATTACCCGAGATATCCACCTCCCAGTAGATCCGCTCGCTTTGGATGATTGACCAGAGGGTGTTGACCCCGTCTTGCATCTCGACTAGCCGACCCCATGTCGCAAGCAAAGCTTTAACCGACTCCTTGAGGACAGGATCGGATGCCTTGGTTGTATCCAGGTGGAATATGAGCGCATAGAGGGGGGCCACAACGGGAGACAAGACGTCGGTGATAAAGGCTGGAGATGGATCTGTATTGAGCAGGAGAATGGTGAGCATAGACAAGGCTGTTGTTGGTGTTGCCGCCGAGGGGTCCTGGTTTCCTTGAGGGAGATCCACTTTCGAACAGATTGGGTGGTGTATGATAGGTGAGACAAGAGAAGAGACCAATGGACGATGCAAAAACTGGGAGTCGAGCATCCGAGAGATGGAAAAAGAAGCTGCGCGCCTGTAAGTCGCGGGAACACCATAGGATAACAATGCCATCAAGGGAGGGATGATGGTCGCGAGATATTCCTAGAATATGAACGCTTAGCATTGAAAATGGGAATACAGGGCGGATCAAACCTCTGGCTTGAGGCCCGCGGGTACGGCCATGAGAATGGCGGCAGTGCGTTCATACTTTTCCAGCGGGGGATCGTCAGAACCCTCTTGGTCACCAAAAACAGCGGCAAAGAGCGCTCGGATACCCCCTGGACGGAGTAGACTCTTTGTGAGCAGGGATGAACATAATTTGCGGACATGGGGCGGGGGCGGGGGCGTGCTCGACAAGACAGCGCCGAGATCTGCCATTATCTGGGACAGGGGGAGACTTGACCGCAATGTTGAGCTTCATCTGTGCAGATACGCAGTAGACGCACAATTCGAGGAGACGCAGGACGGAGGGCCGCAAGGCATGGAGAGGGGGGCCGTCCTGGGGCCACCGAGACTTTGGCAGCCACGCAAGGGTGGTGGAGGCCCTGAGAAGATCTGGGAGGTGTCTGCGCAGGGTGGTGGTGGTGATGAAGGTGTGGGGGGGTTGTGCGCGCACGAAGAGGGTCGACATGAGATCGGACAGCAGGGTGAAGAGCGCAGCCGGGTCGCCGGGGTTCGCGAGGAGGGGATTGATGCCCCAGTGAAAGAGGAGGGAGAGGAGGGAGCGCAGGACGGCGAGGTCGCGGGCACCGACGGGGGTGTCGCGGTCGAGGAGGAGCTGGACACGGTGGAGCAGGTGGAGTGCGCAGCGGGCGGCGGCGAGGCGGAGCGCGGGGAGGGAGTGGTCCGGGATGGACGGCGGCTGCTCGGCGATGTCGGCATAGACGCGGAGGATGGCGGCGTGGGGGTCGTCGGAGGGGTCGAGGATGTGGTGCGCGGCGTCGAGCAGGGCGGGGAGAGACATGGTCACGAGATCAGGGAGATAAGAGAGAATAAATAAATAATCAAATCGAGTGTCCCGACCACCATGAGCAAACTCAACGCGGGTGCGTTCGAATTCGTGCCGGGCAAACCGTTCAGCATCGGCCCGCCCCAGACCATATCCCTCAACATCGGCTCCAAGCCAGCGCCCACACCCGCACCCGCCGACCCGTCCCCCGCCCCCTCCCACCCAGCGTCCCACTCCTCTTCCCCAGCGCCCCCCGTCTCCAAGAAGATATTCTCCACAGAGAAATCGAAATCAGATACCACCGCCATCGCGCGCGAGGTCCACTCCGTGGCCGATGAAGCCGTCCTCAAAGATCTCTTCGGCGATGGTCAGTGGTCATCTCACTCCTTCCCTCTCTTCTGATCTCCCATATCTCCCCAGCAAAGGAACATCTGAACGTCGTATTCATCGGCCATGTAGACGCCGGAAAGAGCACCCTCGGCGGTAACTTGCTCTACATCACCGGCGTCGTCGACAAAAGAACCATGGAAAAGTACGAACACGACGCAAAGGAGGCCGGAAAAGAAACGTGGTATCTCAGCTGGGCCCTCGACTCCACCCCACAGGAGCGCAGCAAGGGCAAGACCGTCGAAGTCGGTCGCGCTTACTTTGAGACCGCCACACGTCGCTACACCATCCTCGATGCTCCCGGTCACAAAACCTATGTCCCTTCCATGATCTCCGGCGCCGCCCAGGCAGATGTCGCCGTACTCGTCATCTCTGCTCGCAAGGGTGAGTTTGAGACCGGTTTCGAAAGGGGCGGACAGACAAGAGAGCACGTCATGCTCGTAAAGACAGTCGGCGTTTCGAAAATCGTCGTCGTCGTCAACAAGATGGACGACATTACCGTCAACTGGGAACAGGCCCGTTACAACGAAATAAAGGACAAGCTCGTACCTTTCATCAAATCCTCCGGCTTCAATCCAAAGGACGTCGCCTTTATACCTATTTCAGGTTATACTGGATTAAATCTCAAGGACCCCCTCTCCCCATCAACATGTTCCTGGTGGAAGTGTGTTGCCTCCCTTCTGATCCCTCTCGTTCTCAAGCTGATCATCCTCAAGCGGTTCAACGCTCCTCGGCCATCTAGACCACATACCCATGGTCGATCGAAAGCTCAACGCCCCACTCATGATGCCCGTCTCCGAAAAATACAAAGACATGGGTGCTATTGCAGTCGGAAAAATCGAGTCAGGTCATATGCGCAAAGGAGACAACCTCATTCTCATGCCGACCAAGGCCAACGTCGAGATCACCGCAATCTACAATGAATTGGAAGAGGAAATATCATCGGCCATGTGTGGAGATAACGTACGCGTCAGATTGAGAGGAGTAGAGGACGAAGACATTAGCCCTGGTTTTGTACTCACAAGCCCAAAGAACCCCGTCCATGCAGTACGGCATTTCGAAGCTCAATTGGCCATTCTGGAACACAAAAACATCATCTGTGCCGGATATTCGGCCATTATGCATGTTCATACTTTGTCGGAAGAAATCACATTACCAGTACGCTCACCTCCTTCATCCATCCACTCACTGCAATCATATATTGCGTACAGACTCTGCTACATTACTTTGACAAAGCAACCGGACGCAAGTCTAAGAAGCCGCCTCAGTTCGCTAAAAAGGGTGACCGCTGTTGTTTGCAGCCCTTGCCGTCATATTGATTGCATTGTCCAGGTCAAAAGATTGTGGCTCTCGTCGAGACATCCCTCCCAGTTTGTGTCGAGAGGTTTGTCGACTATCCTCAACTTGGACGCTTTACTCTGCGAGACGAAGGTATGGACCGGAACGCTCTTATCGTCCTCCTCGTCGTTGACTTTTATCCCAGGGCGAACTGTCGCGATAGGAAAGGTGAATACAATGGTGGTGGGATGTTCTATCGATTGACGTTTGCTTCAAAGGTTACAAGGCTGATTGACGATCGTGCGGAAGAGCTTGCCGACGGTGTATCAAACATCGCCATCTCCGCCCCTGTGGGAGCGTAAGGAGAGCAATGATGTAAGGAGGGACCTGAGCTTATTTTCTTGATGCTACCAACCATGTCGACGGGGTATCACGCCGATCCCGATTGCGCGCCGGCGGGACTCGGGCACATAGATTGTAGAGAATGACCAGTACGATAGTCGCAGATTTCTTGCGGCCAGGACAGTTGATCTGAATCTTGAGGCCTGAGGCCTGATAGGTTTGTTGATACTGTAACCTCTGACCCAGGATGTACAATCGGTGGTTATTACATTCATTCAAGTAAATATTCACCAAACGCCGGCGGAGAAGTTCCAGTACTTGGACTAGTAATTCAGGTGCACCGTTCGTTTGGTCATTCCTGGCCCTGCATGATTTACGCCCTGATCTGTAGTCGTGGCGTGTTTCCAATATTATTGGACAAAGTAGTAAAGCCCAAATCGAAAGCTCTCCAAATTTCAACTTGAACATGGTTACAATGTCCTTGCGCCCACCGATTCCGTTCCCACGAGAAGCCCCGCAGATGATTATGACTCGTAAAGGCGGAGTAGTGCGGACAAAGGTATAGCTTGGCCGTGGTCGAACCCATCATATTCTTGACAGAGGTGGGAAGAGCTGGACCCAATGTCTTGCGCACTCACTGGGACTCCAACGGCTCATGTACAACACTCCTGTAAAAGGTTTGCTTGCATTCCGTTTCTGTCTTGTAAAGCTCGCATGAACTTTGTGGAAAACATGGCTACAGTGACGTCGTAAACCTCATGAGCTCAAACAAGTAGAAGCGCATACTGATGAAACAGCCAACATGATCAAAGCTCCTTCAAGAAAGCCGCTAACCCTTCGTGACCCTCTTTTCGCTTCGTATGGGATTTCACGACCTCCTCCCTCTGACGGTTGCGGGAAAGCATGTCCTTCAAATTTGATGTCTTCGCATGACTATGTTTGTGGTGAGACGGTCGACATGGTAAGGGTGGAACGGGCGCGCGTTTGGTCCCAGCGGTGGGACAGAGAATGTCACTAGGTGGCGGTTCCTGACTTATCTCCTTGATCCGCGGGATGGCTGGAACAGTTCCCTTTTTCGACAGATCGCTTGGTAAATGGATCGGCACGGTGGAACGGTCGAGGGACGGGCTGGTGCATGCGTCGATCGAGAAGCCGCAGAGATAACATCTTCTCTGGAGGGCCTTCGGATGCGAGGACGTGATGTGTCTCCGCTTCTTCCTCGCAGATGGAGGACCGACAAGGCGTGATGGATGATCACCAGAGAAGTGATATGTGCCACATTTCGAACAATGGGAGGGGCGTAAGACGGCAGACGTTTCTGGATGAAGAGCTGCGACACGTGACGTATGAAGGGCGGAGAGAGTGGGGGAGATCGAGTGCAACGCGTGTGGTAGGTTCAGTCGATATTGTATCGTTGCCGCGGGCCATTCTGTGGCCGAGTCCATTATGATGTCCAAGTTCTTTCGAAAGCGAGTCAATCAAGCCATTGTGTTCCAAATTAGGAAAGTGTTGTGGTTCGTGGGGTCGGCGCCGCGCTAGGGCCTTATTGTCTGCGCACGACAATTTCAAGTTGTCCGAAGTCGAAACGACGTTACCATGCGCTTCTTCGTCTTCTCCGTTATCAACTCACCTGGATTCTGGTCGGCTCCCACATTTTCGTCCTTCGTTCCACCATGATCCTTTCAAAGCGTGTTCAGCGTACATCATCCCGTACCCATGCTTCATACCCTACGAACTCGGAGCTGGCTCCTTATTTTTCTACTCCAGAACTCCTGGCTTCTCCACCCACCACCCCGCCTCGCGGTCACAAACACTCGTTCTCCAAGACCATGACATGGCTGAATCGCAGCTCTTCCTCCACCTCCACTCGTTCTATCCCTCATACCGCCCCCAAACCGACTCGGATATCTGAACCAAAAGTCGGGAACTCTCTAGAACAATTCGGTTCCCACCGCAGTGGAATACTCGGTTCTGGTGCAACAATCGTGCGCACACCTCAAGAAGCGCTGTCTGGTTCAATCCACGGATTCGAGCTCATAAGTGAGGACGGGCCCGGGGTGGAGCAAGATGTCTTGTCGGATGATACAGAGAAAAATGACACCCGACTTCTTCCACCACTCCCACCCAGTCCTCCTCTCCCACCACTGCCCGATATTTCTGATACAGCAGGAGTCAGGCAGCCTGGTAGTCCAGCAAGCGTCCCTTTGTCAGACCACGTTCCGCATCCTCGTTCCTCAGGTTCCGCATCCCCCGCAGCTCACTTTTCCCCTTCACGGCCTACCTTGCTCGCGCACTCCCGCGCTTATTCTCGTTCGATACCCAGCCTCCCAGCAGACACTGATCTGATTCCGCCACAACCCCCCTTTGAGGTTATTCTCCTTTCACCCATTCCAGACGGCGCGGTCGACCCCTCCAAGCTCATAGTCACTCTGGAGACATGCACCACTACCTACCGAACTCTACTACGGTCCCTGGTATCCCGGCCTTCTCACCTTTCCCGCTACATCACATCGTTGTTGTCGCCCGTCTCCGAGACAGCGTCGATATATTCAAATGTCAGCGACGCATCTTCGGTTCAGCGCAGCAACGGCTTCAACTCAGTCTTTCGTGACCATCTCGCACCCTCTGGCATCCTCCCCCAGACTTTTACTGGTATCCACATTTTCCTCGATAGACCGAGTGCCCCGTAAGTAAACCCACGCCGATGCATGCTTCCCACAGCCTCTGACCTTGCGCAGTTACGCACACGTTCTAGCCTACCTCCGATCCCTTCCAAGCACGCCACAACACCCAGAGACGCTACCGCGGGCGGTGCAAGCGCAGCCCGGATCCCCGTCGTCTCTGCGCCTCGAGTCCCTGCTCGAACTTCGCGACGAAGCTAGCTATCTGGGACTCGTCGAACTCGAAAAGCTTTGTTGTCATGAAATACATCGTTGTCAGCGCTCTCCCCTCTCGACCTCGGCCAGCGGCACACTTCGTGGCCAGGGGTCGGTACACTCGTTCCACACGTTGGTCGAGCGGTGCCAGTCTCGTCAAGAGGTTCGGCCGTCAGAGCCCCGGGTATTGAAGGGCAACGGTGGCGGTCGTACCGCTAAATACGGCGCTCGCAAATCCAGCTCAGGTTCGTCATTTGAAAACAAGGATGTGCTTGTCCAGGAACGAGAAAGGCAAGGCAAGGGCGTCAAATACGAGGTGGGGTCGCCCCCTCCAGGTTGGATCTAGGTTGTAGCAATGGCACGTCTTTCCGCGCCCAACACGTACAATATACCTTTTGTCCTGTAGTAACTTGCACCGTCTTTTTAGCTAGTATCCTATTCTTCAGATTTCCCGTACTTTACTACTTTCATACCCATGAATCGATGAAAATCCTCTGTTGCAAATAACACTACTACATGGAAACATTAAGACAGGACAAGTGCATGCTGATCGAATGAAAATAGCCCAAGGGAATAGAGCGACATGTAAACATCTCATAGACAACACCCGTACAGAACCGGCGCATGAACAAGGCATGGG
>JBBPSD010000460.1:0-24194 GCA_038093415.1 Xerocomellus chrysenteron | reverse complement strand
CAATTTGACGGGCAATGAGAGTTTTACCCGTTCCAGGAGGTCCGTGTAGTAGGATACCTGTGGAGTACACACTCGTCGAGTGATCTGGTGTGCTCGGGAGGGAACAAACCTTTTACGTGTTGAATCCCGAGCTTCTCGACGAGGGCTGGGGGGAAGACGCGCGAGGCAAAGGCACGACGGAAGATATCATTAAACTCCTTGTCGAGACCTCCGATACCCATATCCTCGAATTTGAAGTTGGGCGAAATGATCGCGTTCGTAGCGGCTCTGATAGAAAATGAGGTCAACCATTCGTGTAACATCAACAACGTACCTCTTGGCGCTTGCCTTGATCCTCATCGGACTGCCACCCTCTTTCATGATGGTGATGTCCGTCTTTTGCATCATCACGCCCATCTCGATATGTCTTGAAGTGTTTCTCCGCCCACCTTTCTGCTCGTCGGCAAGCTCGAGTATGCCTAACGAGGCGACGGTGAGTTTCAATTTATCACCTTTGAAATCCACGGTGAGGATCCCTCCGGGTGCGAAGACGAGGCCGCTGTACGCATTGAGGAGCTTTGAAATCATCTCCTCCTGGTCATAAGGCGCAGAGTTCTCGTAATTCTTCTTCCAAAAGCTCGCGACGAAGTCGATCGATTGTAGGAAGGGAGGGGCGTCGGGATGTGGCGAGGCGGGCAGTAACTCGACGGTGACTTCGTCCCCGCTGAGAGAGAGCTCCATCCACTGCCTGAGTGACATGGCAGCTGCTACGGTTCCGGTTGCTATTGACTTGTCGTGGCTGTTGACAGGGTGAGCGGTGATAGGGAAGGGAGGTGGAGACGTACCATGTCGTGACGGGGTATCTTCCTTTTACGATGACGTGTACGCCGTTGGGAAAGTCGGACGGGTGCACGATGAGGCAGTTTTTGAGGGCGAGGACCTCGTTTGGCGTGCTCACGACGGCGTAGCTGGTGCATCGGTCAGTGACTGGTAATGTAGAAGCGTAGGTACGTACTTGATGCCCAAGCGCGGTGGAGCTGGTTTGCGATCGTAAGGTCGTTTCTCAAACAGCGGCTGGGCAGGGTCGTTGTAGTGCCCTGCTTGTGGCGGTGGTGGGCGAGCATTTGGCCTCAGCCCATCGGGCACGCGGTTGTACTGATTTGACGGTGGGTTAGGTGCCGGTGACGACCTACCAAAGAACGACGCCATGAACGTACGAACGTAGTGGTGATTACGTCATCGAGTCGGAGTCGAGCACAGTTTAACAGGAGCACCTTCAAGTTAGTGGTGGGTGGGTGCTCGGTGTCCATACCGAAGATGTACTCGATGGCAAGAATCACGCAGAGCCTGGGTGATCTTCCGCTCGACCGCCACTCGTGTCAGCTCCTCGGTCCCACCGCCCTGGTGAGCCCCGCTGCAACATAGAGCGCAGTTGCAGGTCCAACCTACCACAGGTCGTTCAGGCCCTCATGGGCGTGCTCGCCGTTCTCTCGCTCGTCTACAAGAGACACCGGGAGACCCAGAAGCGTCCGTGGCAGATATGGTAGCCCTCCCATTCGCCCGCCACGCATTGACTGACTGCGCTCGGCAGGCTCTTTGACGTTTTAAAACAGGTTTTTGGCTCAATGTTCGTCCATGGGCTGAACGTCCTTGTATCCGACCTCGGGTCGCACCGTTCTGCCGGGAATGCCTGCACTTATTATTTTCTTCACATTCTCCTTGATACCACGCTCGGTGAGTCTTGGTCCCCCAGAATCAACTGCAGTTCTGACACTCAAAAGGTGTCGGATTGATCTATCTCGTGCTGCAAACCTCAACGTGGCTTCTTTCAAAGAAACTCGGCATCAAAGGCTTGAAGACGGGTCAGTATGGCAACCCCCCTTCGGTCACATACTGGGTCCGTCAGGCTGCCGTATATGTCTCCGCCCTCACAACGATGAAACTTCTCGTGGTTGCACTATTTGCTGTTTGGCCGGGCATATCCAGTATAGGTGATTGGCTCCTCGGCTGGACCACTCTTTGGGACGGCGAATCAGTCCAAGTCATATTGTATGTACACTCTTTTGCTCGTTGCGCAATGTTTCACGCAACTTTTCTAGTGTCATGGGTGTCTTCCCCACGATCATGAACATTGTGCAATTTTGGTTGATCGACTCCATCGTCAAAGCATCCACCAGTTCAATCGCTGCTCGTTCTGCATCGCCTCGAAACTCTGACTCTCAAGATCGCGAGCCTCTGTTTGGTTCTCCCGACGATGACGACAATGTTTTGCCACGAGACATCGAGGATGGCCCTCTGTCATCCACCTCCAGAATGACGTCGGAGGGAGACTTCAGAACGCTCGTCGATTCAGAAGACAACAAGTCGAAGCTATCGGCATCTAGATCGTCTTCACCGATAACCCTTCCAAGAACACCAGTAGTCGCGCATGATTACCCACCCAACAGCGTCGGCAGCGTATCGTCACAACGTAGTACCAGATCTCGGCACCAGTACAAACAAGCGTCGTCGCTACTCGATTTTCCGATAACTTACTCCGCGCCGTCTGGCAACACGCTTGATCCGTCGCGACATTCCTTACCCCAGGCCTTGCTCTCAAACAGTCGTGAAGCCACCACAGACGATATTGCCAGGTTTGAGGCATGGGAAAAGGACGACTGGGTGGAAGGGCGACGATCCATCCACATTGGTGCCAGGTAACCTGGGCAATTCTAGCTGTCTCCATGACACTTTCTTTCTCACTCACACGTGTACTATATCTCAGATAATCATTCATTCTATGCTAGCTAGCAAACATATTCTTTTGTTGTCTGTTGCTAGTCAGTTTTGTGACGTTGTGCACGTCGGACGTGTTTAGTCTTTGCAAAGCGTGTCGTACACGCGGCTGTGTGACCGTTATAATGCAGCTACCGCGCCTGTGAAGCCTTTCCTCACCACAGCTTCCACCCTTCTCACTTGCTCCAAGAACTGCGCCATAGATGCACATATAATGGTCGAGGACGTACCTTCCAATAACGTAGCTACGGAGGACGACGCGAACCTTCCGACTGATAGTGGCGCTGCCTTCTCGCTCGAAAACATCCTCGGCGACAACCACGACACGCTCGAACACCCGGGGCTCAAACAACAAGAATTAGATGCACCCACGACTGCGGCAGAGGGCTGGGACGAGGAATCTGTGAATCGGCCGGCGGCGGAGGGGTTCTGTGTCGAATGCGAGGGTGAGTTGGGTTCCGCGCAGGACGAGGCCATCATCTGACGGGATCGTCTGGTGCCCATGGCAGACCAGCCTGCACAGATGTCGTGTAAAGAATGCGAGGACGATTACTGCGAAGTCTGTTTCGCCGCGCAGCATCGAAAAGGCTCCCGAAAGAAGCACGCGGTGACGCACATCTCAGGATCGCCTGGCAAGCGTACGGAAAAGGCGCGGAATGGCGTCTCGCATGCGACACCAAGGACGGCGGACGGCGAGGGTAAAAGCGACAAGGTATCTGGTGTCTGCGCATCGGGGTGTCGACGTGCTTTTTTGACCCTTTTCCAACCTAGGTCGAGGCGGACGTCGAGATGGAAGAAGATTCGGATGCTGAACTCGACGAGATTGCTGCCAAGTCCGCTACGGGACCGTCCATGGAACCACTCGGCGCTCAACCAACCATCGGCACCGCCGTCGGCGAATGGTTCGTCGAGCGAGCCAAATACATTCCCCTCCGTTTAACGCTCGTCGAGCGTAAATACCTCCGTCTCCTCGATGCCGCACTTCAAGTCTCGGAGTATACCGACAAAATTGATACCCTCAGCTTCGGTCTCTCGAAAGCAAAGCGCATCGTCCATCAGATTCGTGAACTGTGCGCGATCTTGTCTGGGCTCGTGTTGTCGGCGGACTACAAGCTTGGTCAAGATCTCTTCGCGGACCGCGATTTTCAGCGCAATGCAGACTTTTACCAACAGATTTTCGAGCTTGGACGGCGGCACAAGATCATGAACCCCGACAAAATGCGTACGACGTACGGCAAACTGATCTATCTCCTCCAGGTGAGTATAGGATTTTTCGGGTTTTCGATCGAATGATTGATGATAGCTGTGTTGCAGGACAGCCAATCACCCGAGGTGAAGGACATGCTCAGCTTTTCGTGTGTCAAATCCATCCGAACCGTGTACAGCGTACTGGAGCAGTGCGGCGCCCTGGATCTCCTTCGTGATGACCTTGTATCCGTCGCCACCAAGGAGATCTACGCCGACGGCCGATCTCGACGTGACGTTCAAAAAGATATCAAGAGCAAGGAGCGCGCGATCGAGACGCTCGCTACTCGCTATCAACGCGAGGGTCTAAACCAGGAGAAGGTCCGTCAATGTCTCTACAGCATTGGAGACAACCATGCTTTCTTGCGGACGAACCGTGATCCTTGCGACCGCATGATTCATTACCTCAAAACGTACTTTCCCCCCACGCAAGCAAAAGAATCAAAACACAGCTTGGCGATTCGGAGCGGCAAGGGTGGTGCAAGGCTCAGTCACGACCACGCGAAGCAATTCGCGTACGTGTTGCAAAGCCTGACGCTCTGGCGTGAGATTCTGCATGGTACGTCTTTGGTGTCTCTCGTGAACTTGAACTCATGCTGGCCGCGCAGACATGTTCCGGTTGTGGTCTCTCACGGAGCAAGACTTGCTCTCTGAAAGCGTCCCTTATCGTCTTCGCGACACGGGTCAGGGTCTGAACAGAGTCCAAGCTGCTCCGAAAACGCTGCGCCTGATGCACACCATCCTTCACCGTGCCCAGCAAAGCGTTGGGTCTTGGGTCGGCTCGTCCGCTATCCACATGGGCGATCACAACGTCCCCAACGCTTTGATGTTCATCGGTAAACCGTCCTCATCGCCATCGCCTCCAAACGTTTCTGATCCATTCCTTTGCAGACAAGTATTCTCAAATCTACCGCATCCTCCTTCCCGTTTGCAACACCCTCTCACAAATACCGTCTCTCTCAGACAAACCCGCGCTGCGTGCCTACATCGAAGGCGAGTTCGGTTCGACCGAAAACTGTATCCGAGAAGTCCTGTGCGATTTCTTCCGGCACGGTTTCGACGGTTCCGGGGCGGACAACTTTTTCGATGCGGGGAGCTGTATCGACGGGCGATTGACGAGCGCGTGGAATTGGTGTGCGCAGTTGGAGAAGAAGCGGTATTTTCCCGTGTTCTTGTTGACCGGTACGTTCCGTTCTTTTGATCGTTTGTGTGTCGTATTGAAAATGTTCTGTAGGGTTTATTGGATTCGATGGCGAGTGGTGAGCGATACCGGAGTCCTTTTGCTGTGTATATACAGTTTCAATTTAGAACAAATGTTTTCTGTATCTTTGTATTGCAGCCCGAAAAGGAAATCGGTACGTTATTTAAGGCTGCGCTGAGCGAGCAACTTGTACTCGTACGTCTACTATGGTCTATCGCCAGATCAGTAACGACCTCAAGGAGCATGCCCTCCGGCTCTGGAACCACGGGTGGGATCTCGAAGATATTGGTGAAGCACTAGGATCCGGAGTCTCGAGAAGTACCTGTTACCGATGGCGAAAAACCTTTGAAGAAGTCGGCGCTGTCGACCGACCACCATCGCCACTTGTTGGACACACCGGCACGATCATTCGAGCAATCCTCGGAGGAATCGAAGAGCTCTACCTGCAAGATTCCGAGCTTCTCGTGGATCACATCTGCACTTGGTTTGCTGTCGAACACCAGATCGAGATCACCACATCGGCAGTCTCTCACGCCCTGATCGATGCTGGACTCACGCGAAAAATGCTTCAGACGCTTGCTTCGGAGCGCGAGGAGGTCCAGCGGGAGGAATTCAAGCAAATGCTTCAAACGATGTTCCTAGGTGACGGATCCGAGTTCGTTGTCGTCGATGCAACACGTCGAAACGATGCACGGGCACGGGACGTTTTTGTCCACGGCACTCGATACTCGACGTGCGTAGCACTGACGATCGACGGATGTCTTATGGCTTGGCCAGTAGAAGGCTCATGCGACGCGGACGAGTTGTATGATTTCATAGCTCAAGACGTCGTGAGTGTATAGAATTTCTCCTGCATTCTATGACCCGAGATCTGTCCTATTAGCTCCCCTACATGAAACCGTATCCCCAGGAACGCTCCCTGCTCATCCTTGACAACCGCTGGAGCAACTATAGTCGAGATCTTGTTGATCTTGTCCGGAGCACAGGTTCGTCAATGCCAGCTTACCTGCATCCTACGTTCTCGTGATCGTCATAGGTTGTCTTGTGCTTTTTCTCCCGCCAAACTCTCCCGATCTTACACCAATTGGAGAATCGTTCATTGCTCGTACGTGTTCCTTTGAAGCGTAAAAATACTGACTGCATGTCCATCTAGTCAACGCATATATTCGGCGCCATGGTCACGAGTTACTACGATTGCACGAAGATCCGACCATGTTCTTAGTAGAGGCTACAGCATGTATTACTCGCGAGAAAGCACAGGAATGGTTCAGGAATGCTGGGTACATTACGATTACGGATGAAGTATTGTAGAAGTGAATGTATGCGGCACAAACGAGGTGTTAGAACTAAGGTCCCTATCATACTATGGTTGCCGCGTGGTAGACACCCCTTCTTCACTCACTATCGTTCTCCTTACTGGCGAGCCATCATGGTACTGTCAAGACGTAGGGCAACGCGCAACACAGAGCCAAAAGCGCATAAACAACAGCTCATTGACATGCCCCTTGACGTGCTCATCGAGGTCAGAGCGCTTCGCGAATCGATCACCCTCAATGTGCAATAACGACTGTCCTTTGGGTCAGATCTTCTCTTTCTTAGAGCCTTTAGATCTCCTTTGTCTCTCCAGGACCACCAAGGTGTTACGTGCGTTCCTCCTAAGCCGCAGGAGATCTTCTGCCTTGTGGAAGATCGCCATTAGCAACGTCAAAGGCTTCCCTCCTTGCCCGGATCACATGTCCGCACCTGCATATACACACCTTGCTTTCGTTCCAGTTTGCCATGTGAGTCGACCCCCGTACTACTGTGCGTGCAGCTGATTGACCCCGGGTCATAGGGGTGCTTCTGCCCCTGCGAGACTGTTCAATGGGAGCTGCGGATGCGATGCTGTCCAACCTGCTTTCAGAAGATGTTCGTACAAATCACGGCAATCTATTTGCGGTTTGAATGAGCTTGTTTACAGGACAGTACCTCGGTCCGTCGCTTCTCACCACACAACTCACCACGTCTTGGATCTCCCAGTAGCCTCCCACTCTTACACGTTGGATGATTCTGGTTTGGACATCAGAGTCGTCATCGAGCCTGGCGTTCATCCCGACTGGTGGTTCTCCCTGTCGGATTGGAAAGTCGCCAAAAGTCGCAAGCGCCCGCGGAACGTTTCTAGAGAAGAATTTCTGGCTCAGCAGAATGATTTTTGGGGACCAATTCGGAGGGTGGGTACATAACCCTGACCCTCGTTCTTTAGACATTGAATTCAAATTTTCATTGTCAGCACGGTCGCTTGTGCCAAGATTGGGAATATGGGAGATTGAAGAAAAAGGCAACTCAGCTCTTGATTGTGAGGAAACAAAGGGTCAAATAGTATGTTTCGACCGCTACTAGTGGTTGCAGTGCCTGAGATTCGAGTCCAGTATCAAGGACAGACTCGAAGGGTTGGGCTGGACGGAACTTCAACTTGGCTCGTCCATTTACCGTGACAACCGCTTTTTGAAACTGCCCCAAGTAAGCAAACTTGAGCCCTTGAGGCATGCTGGTGAGTAAATCATCATGCAGTGCTGTACCAAGCCCTCCAACCTTTCCAGAATGGGCCAAGATTCGCCCAGAACTCATTACCTGGGCGCAGGGGGTTCACAGTGATTTGGTTCGGAGCAATCGCGTGTCCACATTTCTTTCCGCATCTCAAAGCATCCAACTTGAGCTCGGAAATGACACCTCTTTGAAGGTACAACCTCGAGGGATTGACATTGCCATGCTACCAGCTGTGCGATCGATGTTTGAAAGTCACATCAATTCCGAGATGAGCTACGACAATCTGAAGAAGAAACTATTTCGTGTGTTACTTCGTGCAGCCGGGAAATGGAGCTCGGACGCTGTGGAAGAACTCGAACAGTTTGCTCGGGAACAATTGGGTCTCTCGCCTCTGTCAAAACCCTCTCGCCTCCCCTCGGTCATTTTCCAGTGTAGATCATGCTTCCGGGGGGGACGTAGGCGCGAGAGGTTGATGTTTGACGAGGCGCTATCCCATCGACATCTTTATGAAGAGCAACGAAATGAAGAGCAACGAGAGGACACTCGCGAAATGTCCTCATATGACAGGTTTGTAATGATGTATGGCACACACCCTCGGGACATCCAAGTTCTTCGAGTCGACGTCCCCGTATCCCGAAGAGTGGAGAATCTAATCAGAAGGATGGGACAGAACCCCAACAGGGTCACGTACGACGAGCTGCGTCGCTCGACTGTCAACGTGGTTTGCGGTTTGTGTCGCTCACAGGCTGCGACTACTAGGATGGATTTTGAACACGCAGTAGGTCGTCCGTGTTCGATTCTTCCATGCATTGTTGACGTTCGTCTCTTAACCAGTTCAAACACTGTCTCAGCACTCATCTCGGGAATAAAGAAACAGAAGTGTGGACCCGCGTGTCTGCGAGGGATTCAAAGTAGAATGGTGCAGTTTCCCACCCATGCATGAACGTCGTCAACTATGGTCCAGTGGTAACTTTGTTTGTCCATCAGGGGAGCAGGTTTCCCAAAGAGAGGTTTCCGTTATGTATTTATAGGCTAATTCGAATCAAGTGTAGGAAAGTTGTGAATACACTAGAATTTTGGCAACGATTCGCATTAAACGCACGTACGGTAGGTTCATGTGTGCGGCTTCGGGCCATTCGAAGTCGGAAAACTTGGTTATAGTTATGAGCAACCCATAAGGACTAGCCAGTGTAATCTTTCAATCAGTTGAAGTCTCAAATTCAATTCATGGATGCATTGCTCGGAGTCAAATACATCCGAACAGTGAATGATCTAGCACATACCTCGCGGTAATACAAGGTGTAATTTTCACCAAGGCTGAGAACTGTTGCGCACTACTCCCCGGTCAATTCCCCCTGCAATGGTGCTATGGCGAATTTGCTCAAATGCCTTCCTGGCAGTATGATCATGTGTCTAGGGCAGCACGCCAGTTACTCTTTTTTTTTTGTTCGATCCAGTACATCAAACAGTACTTTCCACCTGGACTCCCTGCCCGTTTTGAGTCGCCTGCACTGTCTCGGCAACATTACCACCCCTCCGTTGCGCCTGTGCGACGATTTCGATCACGCTTGCGAGTCCTACTTTCCAAGCGAGTAGCCGCTTCTCGAGAGCTTCCCATTGCTCCCGCTCGAACCTGCGCGCGGAGGATCTGTACACATGGAGATTTTGCGTCGCTTGGGAGAGTTTACCGGAAATAAGACCGGTTCGAATGACTGACACGGCTGTCAATGCCCTTCGTTTGGAGGATTCCATTCGTCTTACCGTCTATGGTCCACTTCTCGACGTGAGATGCGTCGATTTGCAATGTTGACGCGATCGTCGAGTATGGAAGATCCCGCCCAATGTAGTCAAATGCGAGCGAGGAAAAGGCGAGGAGGCGAATTTTGCGTTCGAGCTGTGCGTTTTCGAGTTCTGCGAGATTTATTTGAGCGAAATGGACTCTTATTATGGGAAAAAACGTACGATGGGTTTCGAGAACGGCGGAATGGTCATCGGCCCATGCTCGAAACTCGGGAATTCCGTTTTTCAGGAATATCTGGAGGAGAGGGAACAGCTCGTGGTCTCCCACTGCGATTATAGGATCGAGGCTGTACAATGTATCGAAGTCGAAGACGGTCGGTATACGAAGGGCCGCAACGATCGTGTCGACAGCGGCCGAGCGAGATTCTGGGGAGGAGGACGGGAGCGTATGTACGAGTAAGATTCGATACTCGTAGGCGGAATCCCTGTGCAGCGGTGATGAGGGCGGGAACACACCAAGTAAGAACACGCACGCTTTTCCTGCTTGTGTCAGCGCGTCGATGATGGTTTTTAGGAATTGGCTCTTCTCTTCGTCAGAGACGTTCCATTCCTTGAGCCATCGTTCGACCTCAGATTTTGTTAGGGCGAGAACCTCAAGTTGGCCGTTAGCCGCTGCAACCTGGACAAGGGTGGTAGATATTGGTAGCCGCAACGCGGAGGACCGTGGGGTAGTGTTGAATAAATTGGATAATCTAAATCAAGCTTGGTAGAGCGCACGCAGTATAATCAGAAATTCTCACATGCGATATTTGACCGATGCGCTGTTAGAGGGCGAAGACGCGATTACCTTGAGCAGATAGACTACATGTTGTCTTGTTTCCGACGAATCGACTTGCCACAGAGTGAATAGATGCGAGTACAAGAGGTTGAAGAATCCCTCGATTTCTGTTGCGTGTCAGAAAGGAACGCGACCGATCGTGACCACACTTACCCTGGTCAGTTCCCTGACCTACACCTTTGGTGTTTTTCAGTACAAGCTCAAGCGCTGCCCGTCGTCTGCCTTCATCAAGTGACGCGTTCTCGGTCTTTATGATATCTTGGAGCGATTGCAAGAGAGCCGCGCGCTCCTCGTTTTGGATGCCCCGCGAGGTGTACTCGAGCAGTTCTTGCAGCTGCTCCTCGAACGTCCCTTCTGCAAACACCGAAACCGAGTCTGACGGCGACATTTCGGCTTGTGTAGTAAATTTCTCCACTCAGAGTCCGATCGATGATATGGGTGACAACATGTACAAACAGTGCCACGTGGTAATCTATCGTCGGGCATTTCCTCGTTTGGTTCTGGCAGTTGACCAATGTCTTTGTCTACATTACTCCAGAACGTCAATGGCCCTTCTGCGACGCGCGCACAACCCCCACACTGAGAATAAAGAGGAGAGACCTGGTGCGCACACAAGCGCCATATGTTCTCTATCTATTCCGAGAGCAGTAAGAGCCCTCCCTCCCTCTCACTGGCGTCTTTGGCCGAGTTTTCCTGCGACACCGGTCGCAGAAATTTGAGGTCAACAATGTGCTTAGTTGGCCAAACTCCTAATTCCGGAATCCGAAGCTGATGGCGCGGATCACTTTACTGCCACAGGCCGCCAAGCACAAGGCTCACCATCGGGAGTTGCGTGGTATATAACGAGCATGCTGCTCCGCCGACCTCCACCCCATCGCGGGTGCTTTGAGGTTCGCCTTTCCGTTCACTCGACTCCGGGCTAACGATGCGACTATCACTCCTCGCCCTTTCGTTCGCGGCCGCCCTCGTTAGAGCAGGTCACTATAAGGACATCCCGTACAAGATAAAGGAGAGTATCGAAGGTCCCCCTCGTGGCTGGCTCAGACACAGCCATGCACCTCCGGATCATCTGCTAGAGCTCAAGATTGCGCTTCCCCAGCCATATTTCCCCACCCTCGAGAAACATCTTCTGGAAGTTAGCAATCCCAAGCACGAGCGCTATGGCGCCTACTTGTCAAAGGAGGAGACCGAGACACTGATGACACCTCATCCTGAGACGCATGATGCAGTCAGTGAATGGCTGTCCTCACATGGTATCGAGGAAGAGCATCTCTACTGGTCATCGGCGCAAGACTGGGTTACCATTTGCGTCCCGGTTTCCCTTGCGGAGGAAATGCTGAACACGGTGATAATTATGATTTTATAATTGCGATATACTCAAACGGAGGAACCCAGAAATATCACATCTATACTCACTCGGACAGTGGTGAGAGTATCGTGAGAACAACAAGTTACAGTCTCCCGGAGAGCTTGCACGGACATGTTGAGCTGATCCAACCAACAACAATGTTCACTCGCCTCAAGGCATTCAAGAGCACCCTACACTGGCCCAACACGGTGTCCGGCTCGCGAAGTCCCTCCACCGGCACACTTACCGGGCCGGCTGGAAATCCAGTTGATGCCAGCTGCATCGGCACGGTACGACAGTACGATTTAGGATTTAGACTCATCTAAAGATTCGGTTCTGTAGATCACTATCACATGTCTCAGACAACTTTACAACGCTGTCGGATACAACACTTCTGCCACCAACGGTAACAAAATCGCCGTTACCGCTTACCTCGAGCAGTACGTCAACAACCAGGATTTGCAGCAATTCTTCCAGCTGGAGAACCCCATGGCATATGGGTCTAACTATACCTTTGTGTCCATAAACGGTAAGAATATTCAATATTATCTTCCGACAACAACCAGCTCGCTGACCGTATGCTCAGGAGGCATGAACAACCAGACTTACGCAGCTGCTGGCGTGGAAGCTAGCTTGGACAGTCAATTTACTTATGGACTGACATATCCAACCCCCGCAACCTTCTACTCAACTGGCGGCTCACCCCCTTACATTCCTGATGCACGCGTTCCGACGGACACCAATGAACCCTACGTAAACGTTCGTTTAGTCTCTTGCTCACAACCACCATTCGCCTTAGTTCCGGCATCATTGATTATAGTGGCTGGACTACGTGTCCTCTCAAGAACACCTCCCTCAAACGATCTCCACTAGCTATCTAGATGATGAGCAGACAGGTACTTTGTTTCATTCCTTGGCTGGCATACTCTGACCACAGACAGTTCCGTACGCTTACGCTAATCGTGTCTGTTCTGGCTTTGCCGCCCTTGGTGCCCGTGGCGTCTCCCTCTTGTTCTCGTCTGGTGACGGCGGGGTCGGAGATGGTGACGCAAGCCCAGCGACTCAACAATGCTTCGCCAATGACGGTACCAACAGAACTGTGTTCCTCCCCCAATTCCCCGCCGCCTGCCCATAGTGAGTGTGCTCTGACTGGCGTGTAGTATCTTTTGATTGGGTTCGAATGCACGCAGTGTGACATCCGTCGGAGGTACCAATTATATCCCTGAAACTGCTGTCTTCTTCTCTGGCGGGGGTTTCAGCAATTACGTGCGTTCATCCCATAACTGCTTCGACCGTTACATCGATCGGTTCCGTCTTCAGTTCCCTCGACCTGATTACCAGAATGCGGCAGTACGCGAGTACTTGCAGAAACTCACTCCCGGAACCTATGAAGGCCTTTACAACCCGTAAGCACTTATCGCCACCTTGCACGACCAAATCTAACGAATAGCGCTCTAGCAATGGTCGTGTAAGCACTTGTCCCATTCCAAATGACGCATCTAGCCAATACTCGCCTACTAACACCTCCTGCTGTATAGGGTTTCCCCGACGTCGCTGCGCAAGCCTGGAACTTCCTCATCGTCTACCAAGGTCAAACAAACTACGTCGCTGGCACGTCTTGCGCCTCTCCCACCTTTGCGTCGTTCGTGTCCATGCTCAATGATGCACGAATCAATGCTGGCAAGCCTGCTCTGGGCTTTTTGAACCCGTGGCTGTACGAGACGGGGTACGTTGGATTGAACGATATCACGATGGGCAACAACCCTGGATGTGGTACAGAAGGCTTCAATTCGACCATTGGTTGGGATCCCGGTACGTCCTGTCGTTTTTTCATTTGGCTTCATTCAATCTCGGCGCGTCGTTGCTTCCGGGTGACTGTTGCTGGGTTCCGGAGCGAGAGAGGCCATAAGCGGAATTTGATTATGATCGATGATCGACTGATCAGACTGTGATACCTTCACACAGTGACCGGTCTCGGTACACCCAACTTTGAGAAACTGCTGGCGTTGGCAATGGCTACTTGATTGTCATTTGTGGACAAGATTGTGTGGAGGGATGGGAAATTTTGGGTAGATGTATGACTTGAGTAACGAATTCGTTTGTATTCCACCCCATGTTTTGCTCACGTTCGATACTCAATGTGATTTCACCGCAGCGTACTAGTCATCGCCATACTACTGCTCATTGGTCGGCGTTGCTCTAATGAATGGGCATGCATTGCTCAAAGTCCGTAATATCCATTTATTCGAACCATCGCCCCAAGAGCTTCAAAGGTCGACTTGAGTTTATCTGCGTCTTCTTTCGAAAGAATCTTCTTGAAGACTTCAGGGACGGACTCTACGAACTTCTTCGCTTGCGAACGAAAGATGCAACAATAGGCAAGCCAACTCAATGCCGTAATGATGGGCGTTCGTATCGATGAGAGTGAGGTTCGGCACCAATGCCTTTACCTCGCGAATGATATTGGGTTGGCAGTAACATCAAACGATTTCAGCATGACATTGAAGATCGTCTTCTCCTTGGGTTTCTCCTGTGAACGAATGAATTTGTTGGCGCCCATTTCTCACCTCGGCGGCAGCTTCTTCTGGCGCAGGCTTCGATATCTAGCCGAGACTGTGGGACGAAAGAAGCAGGGAATGGCGTGTTCCACGAAGGAGACCTAGTTCTCATTTTAAGCAGCGACACGAAGTCGGCCGCTCGGAGGAGGGTCAAACCGGAGATATCGTCTTTTTATTTTCTGGGATCCACCGGCGGAGCAGTTGAGGCTTCAGCCGTCGTTAGCCCGGCGATGGACGGGACGTGAAGCTTTGAAGACCCGGGTTCAGAAGACATGGCTGGAGAGGACGCACCGTGGTACAGAGGTAGGTTAGGAAGCCCATCGGAAGAGTGTACAGGACACGGTTCTCTAATTGGTGTACCAAGTCTGCACGACAATTGACTCGCAAACGATATTTTAAACACACGAACAGTGGACTCGGACTCGGAGAAGCGGTACTAGGTATGTAACGCCGATGATGGTTGTCTCAGGCTGGGCTGTCACGGCACATGACTTCCTAGGACTCGGAGTGAATCAGGTGGCGCTGGCGACGTGTTTTCTCGTCCGCCATCTCGTCCTTGGCAGCGAGCTGGCTCCCTCGCGTCGAGCGCCGCGCCCGCTCCTCGTTTTCGCAGGCAACACTCGGCGCTCGTTACGACGCATCCCCCGGGCCAGGTCTCCAACGAGACGGACGCCACAGGAGCCTTCTCCTTGCCTGTGGGGCGAGCTCTGCTGTCTACGTCGCAGGCTCCTTCTTTCCGGGAATGCAGCTCACTCGTCCTCGCAGTGCTTCGGGCCGGAAAGCCCTCCGGGGCTTTCGCCCACATCCTAACTCCTGCTATGTACATACCTACTGTATGTAGCATGTAAGTTACATCACCCGCTCTGAGCTCCCTAGTAAGCCTGAGAGCCACCATTGCGATCGAACTTCACGGACTTCCCTTCCATTGTCGCTATACGCGTTGTTGTTGCTTGTTTTGCTCGGCTACTCCGGTGGGTCACAATCGTCTTCGCAATCATAAGATTTGTCGAAAGTTCCCTATCTTTTGTGCCGACTCACTGTATCGGTACCTGGTGCCTACCTCTCACCCTGGGCCTTACGGGCCAGCCACTAATGACACTTTGCAATCTCTTCCCCGGTGTCCTGAAGGTGACCCACCACTCATCGAGAGACTTTGTCAGAACAACGAGGGTGATTCGCACGCATGTCTGCCATTAATATTGGTGATAATTACCAACCCCCCTGAGCCGAGGCTCTGTCAAAATTTTCGCTTCAGCCTGCCGACAGAATTCAGGGCTGTCACAACTCAGGGGTGCGTTGTTTCGTGCCATAGTACTTATACCTTATGCATTGTTTCCAGCTGGCATTTAATCGTGCCATCATACTACTAACTGCATTCTCATTCGCAGTTTACTCCCATGTTTGTGGCATCATGACAGAGCTGGCTGGTTAGGCCTTGACGTTCATAAGTGTGTGGATACACTAACCATGGCAAACTGTTGACACCTTTACGGCGTCCGATGTCGCGTGCGTAAAAAGTGTGAAACGCACATTACGCAACATTCTGGATCGACCAGGGGAAATTTCTCGGCTCCCGCGTGGCTTCCAAAATTGATTGGTCCCACAACACAGAATACTTCTTAAATAGCCGCATCCATCCGTTATGACCTCAACGATCCCATCGTTCCCCCCTTCCCCTCTCCCCAGCCGTTCCACACTTTCTCTCCAACGATGGCAGTCTTGGATTCAACGTATGCCTCCCCCGTTCCCCTCGGCTCGTCACTGATCATTCATCCCAGTATGGGTGCATACTTGATTGGGGTCGTCATCGCATCGGTGTGAGTATACGGTACATTATGTATCCACCAACCGTCGCACTCATGATCTCCCATAGCCTGTACGGATGTGTGTGCCACTGATACATTGCCATTCCCACCCTATTAAACTAGTATACGCCAGGCACCTGCGTTCAAACATGGTACTACTATATTCATTATCCTTCGGACCGGTGGTACATCAAGCTTCTCGTCAGTTCACGCCAATTTCTCTCGGCCCCATCTCAATCTCGCGTTACAGGTAGCTTCCGTTTTTGTGACAGACACTTGCCACGAGGCGCTGATTACGCACTTGGGTAAGTACAATCTCCCCTCACCGGTGCATGTATTTTTATCCATCCCCAGTCTACACGTATCTCGTCACCCACTTTGGAGATTGGGTTGAGCTCAGTCGCGTCGTCTCGTGAGTGGGTTCCGATTCACAAAATCCTTGTGCTCACTCCCCTCCAGGACCCTGGTCGTAAGTGATGTTTTTCCTCGCTGACAGTCATTGACCCGTTACATAATTGAGATCGAGGTTTTCTTCAATGTATGCGATTCGTTCGGCTTCACTGCTCCTCCCTGGCTCACCATGCATACTAGGGACTCACCGCATTGCTCGTTCAGTGCTTCCTGGCAATGCGCATTTACAGGCGTATGTTCCTATCCTTCGCTGACTGAGTTTTGCCATTGAATCTCCTCGCAGTCAGCAATAGGAATTGGTTTCTCACTGGCTTCATTGTGAGTTATGTGTCGTTCGGGACACGCAATTTGATTTATTAGTCTTTTTTTTCCATAGTTGGCATCGATTCTCCTACAATGGGGCAAGTTACATGCTTGCGAGCTTACTCCCTCATACTTACGACGTTCTATCAACAGCTCTAACCCTCGGTGGGTGACCCGGTTTTGTCCGTAAATGTCATTGACACCAACAACACCACGTAGCCTGGTTTATCAAGGCGTATGTTTTTATTCCTTGTTCCCTTCTCATCAGCGTTTCGCTCATACATGCTTAGCATAAATATCACAACGTATGTAGAGCTTGCTACCACCAGCGTAAATGGTTAAACCCAGTCCTATGAGCAGTCTGCTGACGATACATGCAGGGTATGTCATCGTGGTTCAGTGCAGCCACGGCCGCAGCGGACGTCCTCATAGCCGCGTCCCTCTGTTATCTACTGCAGCGCTCGCGAACTGGCTTCCGGAGGTGAGTATTTCCACACATTCGCTCGCTGCGCATTTTGAATATATTGCTGTCAGATCTGACATGACGATCAACAAGTTGGTACGTGACCATATCATTGGAGTCGCTTTTGGCGAAAGACGAGCGTGATGTAGATCTTGTTCAGTATTAATACCGGCCTTTTGACAAGGTCAGTTTCGTAATTGATGGAGGCGTATATCACTGACAATATGACAGTCTCAATGCCATCGCGTCGGTAATAACCGTAAGCGTTGTCGCGTACCTCGTGCGATTGCTCGTTTCTGATCATGTCATAGGTTTATGTGTACCCACAAACGTTCCTCTGCATCGCATTCTACCTCAGCATTGGCCGACGTACGTCCTGCGTCGGGAGCGAGCAGATTATCATTAATTTGTTATTTCATAGTGTACTGCAACTCCCTCCTCGCCACCCTGAATGCGCGCAAAGGAATGAGGACGGGCGGGACTTATCACGAAGATATATCGCTTTCTCAAAGTTCGCAATCAAAGACGAACAACACTTTCCTCGGAACAATATCGAAGGCAAGTTTCTTGAGAAATGGCGTAGGACATGGTCTCATTATTTCATCAGCCGCGCGCCGCAAACAATATTTCCATCAAGATCGACACTACAGAAGAGTACATGCGGGACGAGGTGAGGCAACGTGTATAACAGTCCGCTCTTTGCTTGACTGACGTGGTGGCGAGCAGTACTCTTTGTCGAGCGGTGAATTGAAGCATCCTGAGGCCGTTTGAGCTCGCTCGCAGGAGGAGGATTAAAATGTGCTTGGAAGACGTTTGTTCGACGTTTGCCCATTCCACAGACACTTTTTACTTCAATCGTTTTCGTTGACTACTGTTTTTGGTCAGTCATGCGTTCACCATGATGACTTGTAATGGCAACCTGGCCGTATATACAATGGCTCGACCTTGGCAATTCGAACGATTTTCGTCATCTAGCTACTCTGTGAGCGGCATCGGAGTTTGTTTTGCTTGCAACCTTCTCCTGGCGATCCGAGTCGTTGGGATGTTGCACGCAGTCCCGTCCCCGTCGACGTTGGGCTGTCAGTTGTCCCTCAAGCGCTGGGCGAGGATCTGATTAGTACTACATATATACTTGCGCCTCACACGACCCGTGAATTGAAGCATAGCAGATTTGATAGTAGTTACAACGAGTACGAAAGCGAACGAGGATATACTGAAACTAAGCACCGAGATGAATATAAAGAATCCGTTGATCGAGTGGTATACTTACAGGTCTCATCGTCTTGTTCAGCGCGAACGCTGCCCGGGTATGGTCCACCCGACCCGACTCGTCCACCATGTGCTTATAGAAAGTCGGGGTGTTCTTGTTCGTCTCACCATCGTCCACCGCCCACATCGTCCCGATCACAGAACGGAAGCCAACAAACTGCATCGCCGACGCGAGATGGATCACCTCGGGGCTCTCTTCGTCTCCGACGATCGTATGGAATGCAGAGAGATACGCAAATGCAGGATTCTTCAATTCGCACCTGCCAATGATCCGTTGGATTGTAAGGTGTCCGTCGTGGACTCCGGACTCGAACGGCTGTTTCCGATCTGGGAGACCGTCACACGCCGCAAGGTGGGCTCATTCGTTCTTCCCAAACTCTTCGATGACCCTACGAGCGCGACGACACCATCCAGAGCCGATGCTCTACCCCGTGCTGAAACGCATCATGATGGCGCATGTGATCGAGTGGACTGCGTGAGATTTTGCTCGTCAGAAGAAACTGGAACGCGCGTATCTTGTCTTTGCCATGTAAGACAAGTCTCAGCTGGAGTACGAGTAATCACTGTCATTGATACTTACGGGTCGACGAGAGATCCTGTTAACAGAATTCAAGGAAGTAAAACCACTTATAAACAGCTTCCAAATCACCGTCAACTAAGTACTTACTAGCTGGAATTCAGTGTCGATGGCCATCACTGATTGGCTGTTTTTGCTACTACAGTAGACTTTTTCATAATGCATCTGGTACTGATGCATTCCGGACCAGGCGAATAAGTACTGTTCATATAGTCTACGACCAAGTCGTATCCATAGCAGCATGTCCGAGTATCAGGTAGACGTGGCTGAGCTCGATCACAGCTCACCTCATGTAATAATTGTCACTGTTACAGTTGCTTCAAGCGCCGTCCCACCACGCTGTCGCACACAACGCGCACGCAGCCACCCGATCCCGCCTTGCAGAGATGGCACTCGACTTTCTTTCTGCTCCAGGTATGTACTTAGCATTGTTCTTTTTACCCCACAATCATTTTCGAACGTTTACCAGTGGATGCCGAGCGCTCCTTTTCTTGGGGACGTGACTGCAAGCCAATCATGTACAGCACGGCATCAGTGCGCAAACCCTCAATGCGAAGCTTGCGATCGGGTCTTGGTCTCGCACTCTGTTGCTACCCCGAAACCTTGCTGAAGATATCAGTATGCCCATCTTGGGCCCTACGAGTCTCTCTTCGTCTCTCACAATGCCTGCTCTCAGGCTCCTCCTCGCTCTCGCCTCCGTCGCCGTCGTCGCTCTTTCCTCCGCCCCCGTGCACGTCAACGCTCTCGTCGCTGATCGTGCCCAGGTCGCTCGTTACGTCCGCGGCCACGACGCCGTTGCCAAGCGCAGCGACTCTTCCTCCCCCAGCACCTGCAAGCCCAGGCCGTCCTCTTCTCTGCCCCCCACTTCTCCTCCGGCCCCCACGTCCACCACTTCCACGTCCACCGCTCCTCCCGTCCCCACCTCTACTGCCAGTTCAGGCAACGGAAAGCAATGGGGTCTTGCCTGGGACATTGATCCTGCGTATTTGCCAAAATTTACCCTTCCCAACGTCGGATAGTATGTCTGGTCCTTACTTTTCAATTCTCCTGATACCACGTCCGTTTCTAGCCTTTACACTTGGAGCCCTGTTCTCCCCTCCCCTCTCCCTTATGGAATAGAGGGTATACCCATGCTCTGGGGTTATGAACAGGTTGCCAGTTTCCAGGAATTGGTGGTCAAAGGTTATGCCAGCACTGTTTTTGGTATGAACGAGTGCGTATTTCCGCGTTACCCTTGTTTCCCGTTCTTACCCGCTCCCTAGGCCTAACGAGCCCGGCCGGTCCAACTTGACCGCTCAGGAAGGTGTCGAAATGTGGATGCAATACATTGCTCCTCTCAAAGCCCTGGGTTACTATCTCATCTCTCCTGCCTGTACCACCAATAGTTCTGGACTTACGTGGTACCGGGAATTTTTCGACATTTGTGCTGGCAATTGCCTGGTACGTCATCTGTGTGACAGCAACCGATCGCATTGTTTACACTTTGTTCCCAGGTTGATGCCATTGCTTTCCACGCCTATACCACCAACGCTTCGCATCTTATTGCCTATGCCAACACGCTCCACGACACGTACCACATGGACGTTTGGATCACCGAGTTTGCTGACCAGGTAGCTGCTCACCTATCGTAGGACTTGGCGCGTCAACTAACTTGTTCCGAAGAACAACAGCGGCACTGGCGGCCAAGCATCCATGGATGAAGTTCGGGCCTTTGCTGTAGATGTTGTCACCTTTGTCGAGAGCACTCCATGGTGCAAGGCGTTCCCCTTTGGTGAATCCCCTTGTCTAAGCCATCCCACACCAACTTACATGTTTCCAGGTACCGTGGGTAACCTCAATGGTGTCAACCCTGACAACGCCTTGCTTACGAGCGACGGACACCCCACCTCCCTGGCCTACTACTACTTTAACCATTGAAGATTGATTAGATTTTGGAACATTCAACTCTGATACCCTCCATTCCGTAGACGGTTTTCCTTTTCTTTTGCTTTTTACACTTCTGCTCGCGCAATTTATGCGCGCTTCGTTCGTCGAGCTTCATGTTTGTGCTGGATGCATATGTTGCCAAACTTGTTGGGCAATGAACCCAAGCCGAAGTCGATCTCCTTCCTTTTCGTTCGCAGCGCCGCTCGAGAGAAATTGGGCCGTGTACGTGTCCGTGTTCCCTAGTCCTGACGTCGTCGAATCTTCAAGGTTTCTTCCATGTACGCGATACTATAGCACAACGCAAGCAGTCCGAAACTAAAAAAAAAGACAAGCGAAAAAGACACAGTGAAGCCGAAGTTGAAAAGTTAAAAAGTTAAAAAGGCGTACACATGTGTTTATCCACGTCAGGTGCGTTGGTCAGTTGGGTAAAGTTGTTGGTCCGAACGGCTTGGTAACCGCGTCCGCTTGCACGCTGCAAGGTATCGCGCATATTCAGTCGAGTCTAAGCGTGGTTAGTGGTCGCGCGTCGGATGCAAGAGATCACGGTGCTTTCTCGAGTCAGTATTGGCACCCGCACCCGCGACGGACTCTGTCCCTGAACCCGAACCGGCGGAACCCGCACCAGCGCGCCACCCACCTAGTATGGTGGCTCCTCCACATTTCGGCGTCGTTTCTTCTTGGCATCCCCACTCCGACAACTTGTAAACGTCGATCCCCTGCCCGATCGCCTCACGCAACTGCCTCAACTCGAGCAACTCCGAGAGCTTGTGCAACGTTGCAAGAACATGAGCATGAGCGTCGTGGATGCACCTCTCGGACCACGCACGGAAGAGACTTGTCCTCGTCATCGTCACGCTTGTCCTGGTCTGGGTCAGAAACGTGGCCCGAAGGTTGGTTCTTCTCTTTCTGGAGACTTTTCTCGGACGCGGGGTCGCGGATCAACGGCTATCTTCTGATCTCGATTTTGGAAGCATTAGACTAGGTCGCGGACGACTTCGTCCTCCAGAATACCTCCCTCAGACAATCCCCACCAGTTATGTAGACGATGAGCGCACAGGTACTGGCATGCTCTGACCACAGGCAGTTCTATACACTTATGACGGTATCTGTTCTGGCTTTGCCGCCATTGGTGCCTGGAACATCTCCCTCCTGTTGTCGTCTGGTGACGGTGGTGCCGGAATTGGTGACGGAAACACAGCGACTCAATAATGCTTCGCCAGCGACGGTACCAACAAGACTTGTGTTCCTCCCCCAATTTCCCCCCGCCTGCCCATAGCGAGTGTGCCCCGACCGGCGTGTAGTATCTTTTGATTGGGTTCGAAATGCACGCAGCGTGACATCCGTCGGAGGTACCAATTATATCCCTGAAACTGCTGTCTTTTTCTCTGGCGGAGGTTTCAGCAATTACGCGTGTTCATCCCCATAACCACTTCGACCGTTACGTTGATCGGTTCCGTCTTCAGTTCCCTCGACCTGACGGGAGTAAACGAGTACTTGCTCACATTCGCTCCCGGAACCTATGGAGCCCTGTGCATCTCTCTCCCCCCCCCTTGCACTCTAGCAGTGGTCGTGTAAGCACTCGCCCCACCCTAAATAACGGATCTAGCCAACACTCGTCTACTAATACCTCTTTCTGTATAGGGTTTCCCCGACGTCGTGGCGCTAGCCCGGAACTTCCTCGTCGTCTACCAAAGTCAAACAGGCTACGTCGCTGGCACGTCCTGCGCCTCTCGAACCCGTGGCTGCATACACTGGATTGAATGATACCACGGTGGACAACAACCCTGGATGTGGTATGGAAGTCAATTCGACCGTTGGTTGGGATTCCGGTACGTCCTGTTTTTATTCATTTATTTGGCTTCGTCCCATCTCGGCGCGTCATTACTTACTTCCGGGTGACTATTACTGGGTTCGGGAGCGATAGACCTCCAAGCTATAAGCGGAATTTGATTATGATCGATGATCGACTGATCAGACTGTGACACCTTCACTGTGACTGGTCTCGGTACACCCGACTTTGGTGGCTGCTGGAGTCCGCGATGGATGCTTGATCGTCCGTTGGGGACGAAATCGTATGGAAACGCGGAGAACCTTGGGTAGATTCTCCACAGCTCCGAGTCGGCCTCAGCGGTGATGGGGGTAACTGTTCCTTCGTCGCGATTCCCCGTTGTACCGTCAGGTGTCAGCATCGTCTGGAGCCGGCCTCCACTCCGGATCTTCAATGGTTACTTGAAGGCCAGGCTTGAAGTCTATCGACAATGGGCGAAACGATTAGATCCCAAAGTTTGCGTAAGAAGAGGGCGAGCTCGCTCCTCACGTCCTCCTCTGCACGCACAGTCAAGTCACGGAGCTTCTTTGACAGGACTCGAACATCTTCCTGTGTGACCTGCAACCGAATATGGATGGGATCTCGATCGTGGAAGACGATAAGTGCGTCACGGCTATATTTGCTCGCATTGACGATGACGACAGGGCCCTCACTAGCTGCGCGTTGGAGATCGGGGAAGCGCGAGGGAAGAAGGATCTTCGTCTCCGACGGTCGTATGGCATGCAGAGAGATACGCAGATGCAGGATTCTTCAAATCGCACTCGATGATCCGTTGGATTGTAAAGTGGAGAGTGAACGCGGACTCGAATGGCTGTTTCCGATTTGGGAGACCGTGACACGCAAGGTGGAACAACTGCCATTGGTTCTTGCCAAGCTCTTCAACGATCCTAGCAGCGCAAGATTCTTCTCCATCTATACATGTTAGTAAATATGGTGAGGCCATCGACGCACTGAGAAATGTTGTCCACCTCGCTATTTGGCGCGCCCCCAAAATAGACACTAGTGTAGCACAGATTGGCTTCATCTCCTGGTAAAATAGGAGGTAAATTATGTCGGCTAATCGCCATGCAACTGGCGGGTGAGCTCGGTGGTTCTAGTTCGAATGGAGGTGGAACTACAGAGCTATTTTAAAAAATGATCGGGACTAACGTTGACTTCATTGCCATTCTCAGGAACGTGGTAGTAATCAGCGCGTGCACTTGTAGTATTATAGTACCACCCCATTCAAACCAGACGAACGTTGACGTTATTGCCATTCTCTGGAATGTGGTAATCAGCGCGTGCGAAATCTTGGGTTCCGGGAGCGTGTTTTGAGCGTGTTCGGCATAAGTACAAACTAGCCAAAGGATAGCATTTGGGCCTTCGGCCCAAATGGGGGGGTGAAGAAGTTCAATTTAAAGGG